>JARJEC010131598.1:0-13825 GCA_030264575.1 Tachinus sp. AB-2021
CTCTACTGTATAGTGTAAGGAACAAGGTTTTCAGGTGTTGAAATTTTACGCCTGGCACCTTCGCCATTTCAAGACACAATGTCAACATGTAAAAATCATTTATTATTACTTGTAAAATCATAAAAAAATTAAATTAAAAAAACTATCACCTGTCTCATCATTATAGATAGGCACACTTGTAAAGCGTATGGTAGAAAATTCATCAAATATTTAATTATATCCATTTTGAATAAAATAAATTCATTGCCTATCTAGACCCATTAGGACCTCAATCATTTACATTTAGTTACTGAAATGTTTCACAGGTATAAAAATGTCTTTTAAACCACAAAAAGTTTGTATTAACGACATCGAAAGACTAAAAAGAAGTATCTATCATCCATCCATCTATATGAAAGATGTGAGATCTAACACGGAGGAAATAACAGATAAAACCTAAAGATAGAAATTAAACAATAGACAAAGGGATTAAGTACAAAAAAGAAAAAACAGAAGATAGACAGATAGGAAAAAAATAGCAGACAGAAGAAATAAAATAATTGTTAAAGAAATATCTATATATATATATATATATATATATATATATATATATAAAAAACGTAGAATAAATAATACAAAAATTGAATTGAATATGAAAAATAATTAAAGCATTGTCAATTAAAAAGCAAATTGAAACAATAGCTAAAAAAAGCAATAAATTAAACTTTATGGTTTAAGAAAACTAAAAAATCATATTTTTAAAAATTTTAAATGCCCAACCAAAAAAAAAACCAATAAATATTATCACTAGAAATATAAGCAACCGAAAAAACCAAATCATTTAACACAACAAGAAACAAAAACATTTTATAGATAACGTAAAGTTTCTAGTATAGTTTATTTTTAAATTATATACATGAAAAAATTGAAACTGCAAAATAGGAATAAACCATACCAGAATATTATTGTATATGTAAACACTAAATTAAATTTGATGTAAACATTGCTGCATAAGAATATTCTAATAATTTTACTTTAAGTCCAGGCAAATATTATGAAAATATAGGTTTACTAGCTGTTTCTGAAGGATTTATATTTTTGAATAATAGTCCTAAAAAAGATAAAATAACACGTACTAAGCATAAACACAACTTTAAAGTAAGGATTAAGAAAATAAGTCAAAGAAATTTTGTGAAAAGAACAGGGCAAGTTCAAGTCAATAAATACAAAAAACGAGTAATTTAGTATAAAGAAAAGTAGCCATAAAAATGTGCACACACATATATGCAATTGCGTCAAGTTACATCTTGATGTACTAAAAAAACGACAAGTGGAAATCGGAACTTCTCGTACGGCATACATCCAACGTGCATATAATATGCACATCATCGCAGAGATGATTTTATTATTTATACCATGTTCAAAAATAAAATATTATTTCGCGCAGAAGAACGGAATGTTTTTAAATTTCTAAACTTTTTACAAATAATGGAATTAATTTGTATTATTTTAATACCCACGCTTGCGCCCTATAGCAAACGCTTACGATAAAATTTATTACATATAATTATTAATGAATTAAAGCGTATTGGGATAAGTCGATAAGTAAAACAAAATTCCATTCCAGAAAGAATTCTATTGCTTATTTTTGATTAATAATGCACATCCATTTATTAAATTATTTGTAGTTTATCTTATATATTTTTTTAAAAATTAATGTTAGAAGTTCAAAAAATAATCTCACAGATGCTACAATTTTTATTAATTTTAGTGCAAATTAAAAAAAAATCGTGGTTACATAGAATACGTTTTTTACTTACTGTTCTCATTTCAACGTAGTCATATAAGCATTCAATTTGCGGCTCCAAGTCTAGTTTATCAAACTGAATAACAATGCGAGCTCTCTCAGGTCCGACTATCCGTACGGTAAAGTCGAGATTATTATAGTAGTTTCCCGGAAAATTTGGAGTTACTAATTTTCCTTCCGATCCATTTACTGTTTTATTAAAGTTAATTCCCTGTCCTGATATTAACGTAGGTCGTTTGCATACATATCCACCAACATTATTGCATCTCTGTCCTTTCCAGTAAAGACCACTTGGTAACATAGGTGTTGGTGACGGGGTCCATTGAATGCCTAAACATAATGCACCTTCTTCATGTTTTTCATCGGGTAACCATCCAAAATACGTCATATTGTTTCCATCTGCCCATTGAAATTTACCATTGTTGTCAGCATGAGCACCCAACCAATATCTACCACTAGTTCTATATTCTGACATTTTCCTTATATTGGTTGTTATAAATCTTTCTTCTTCTGCAGTCAATACAGATGCCAATTGTGCTCGAATCCCTTTGCAAATTTGTTGTGAGGTGCTCCACATGACTTCAGGATAGCTAACGAATAAGTAACAGGAATTGTTGAATATTTGCAATCGATCATCCGAACATTGCAGCGCTATAACAAAAAATAGCAGTTAATTGCAAAGCTTATCGTACCAATATAATTGCTTACTTTACGCAGCTTTTAACACAACAACGCATTAATGAGAAGTACATTACCTACTATAGAATGGTTACTACCAATCGCCTTTTTACGTATCTACTTTAATTTGATTAACACTACAAAACTAATGCACAAAAGCACTAAGAAAATGTTATAATCACGGTAATAAATGATCAATAGTCTATTTTCATGCAGTCGTCCATTATTGGCAACTGATGCTTACCTGCACGTTGCGAAGTGCGCTGGGCTAAAGAACAACAACAATTAATTGTTTGTTTCTTTCTCAAACCCCATTAAATGTATTGAATAAAAACATGCATTTAATTTAAAAATCTATTATATCCTTTCAATAGGCGTAAAACCTCATCTAATTAATATAAAATATTCTACCATTAATATGATTAAAAATATAAAATCTAATTATGTTTCCGGAATATAAATGGTTAATATTATTAATAAATATTAAATAATATAAAACTAATACTATATGCATTAACTATAGCGAATATACTTACCACTTTCCATAGAAACACGAGCTTTGAATCCCCCGGAGTGGTGTGAATAATCCGAGATGAATCTTAATCTCAATCTTGATCCCGAACTAACGTGTCTCAGCAATTTCAATTTGGAGCTCCAGTCGCCACATAATCGACGACGTGAATTGTGATTGTCTGTTTGGTTAGTATTATTGTGTGAGGTTTCCAGTATTTCCAAATAATCGTAGCTACATCTAAAATAACAACAAAAAATATATAAAAGTAATCGATTAAGATACAGATAAGGAAGAAACTGCTAGATGTGGATGTGGGTCAGCATCAATAAATTACTCAAAACTGAAGGAGGCAGCAAACAGAAAGGATAAATATTTACACGCGAGAGATGATAACTCACGAAATGGCCAGGAACTATAAACAAACGGATTGTGAAAATACGAGCTTAAGAAATAAGAGGTGAAATATTTAGATATATTTTTTTACTTATCTTCTCTTCCAATTGGGTCTAGGTCTTAAGATATTATAGATTTTAACTTTGTATATTGTTAAATTAAATATTAGTCAATTGGGTAAGTCACAGATCTGCTCGATAAAGATAATGCAAATCGTAACACGTATGCTATAGTTAATTATTAGAATATTAACCGCGAAGCGGTCAGTAGTGTAAATTTTCACGAGTGTTATTTAACAGATATACAACTCGTTTTGATCGTAGAAAACTGAAAATAAATATAGAAAAGTAAAATAGATTCTGTTTAAAAATAAATTTGGTAAAAGAGATTCAGTTTTTAAATAAATGGCAACTGACTGAAGAAGTAAAAATGTTTAGATATTTTGGTTTTGTATTTCCAAGTGATGGGTCTAATAGAGAGCATATGAAGTATGTAAGTAAGAAGTATGGGTAGCCGTTGAAAGGTTCTGAATTGTGTAGAAGTTTAGATTTAGTAAGAGTTACCGTTTTCAAGAGATTATATAAAAGGTGTGTCTAAGAAACATAGTTTCGTATGGATTATGGAGGGTGAAAGAAGAGCAAATGATAAAGAAGTTGCAAAACACATTTTTGGAACGAACGCTAGGAGTAACAATCAATGTCAAGTTATATGGTTTGCACGAAACAAATAATATGAAAGTAGCTTAGTGGGCAGAATTTTTTTTTTAATTTGAAGAAAAATCAATAGAATGGGAGATAAAAAAATAGTTAAAGAAATTATGAGAACTATGGGAAACGATAGAAATGGAATAGTGCAGGAACCAAACTCGGGAAATCTATAAATATTAGTGAATATTTATAAATAAGTGCAGAAGAAGTGTGTGAGTGAGAATAGATGAGGAATGCGTTTTTAGACTGAAAAAAGTGGAACTTCAAAAAAATGCAAAGTAGAATAAAAAATAGTAGATATTAAATATAAAAAGTTTCAATTAAATGAATACTAGCGGTAAAGTGCAGTTTGTTCGAAAAATTTAATAGCTAGATTTAGGTGTGGTTGTGAACAATGTGAAAATAAGCATTGGATGATAGTAGAATATAAAAAAAGTGCAATTTGTAAGAATGAGCCAGAAAATGCAATCACGGGGCAGAGGAATGTGGTATTAATTGGAAGAAATCTGAGTTGCATTTAGTAAATAACTGGAGTAAATGCTTGCATAAAAACGGGAAAAGGATAAATGTATTGAAAAAAAATAAAGCATATAACAAGTAGTAATAGGCAAATTGTAAATAAGAGATGTTTTTTTTTGGCAAAAGGAACTATAAAGAAGACTTTAATTTTTGTATATTAAAAACATTTGATTTATCAGTTTAGTTTATATTTTGAAGAAAATATGCCAAAAATAGAGATTTATATATTACAACTCGAATTAAGTACTATAATTTTTTTACGATCACAAAAAAAATTGTTTCTTGGCGTTATCTTTGGACTCACAGATTTCAGTTTTGAATGATTTAATATAGACTATCGAAGCTTCAAAATTGCAGACAGTTAAAATTACTTGAATAAGATTATAATAGATAGATATTTATATATTAAGCGCATATTCATATTGATTATAGCGCGAGGAAATGTTTATTTATTTAAATGTATTTGAACAATGTTGCTAGTTAATTTTGTTGTTGCTTGGCAACTTTATTGGGCAATAATAGCCAAATTGCGCCTGCATTATTGTGCAAATAAATAACATTATAGAGACAAAATAAAATAAATACAATTTTTTGTTATGTAAGCATCTATGCTATCGCTTTGGTGCTACGATGTGACGGCATTAAAATCAATAGTTCTTTTATATAGATTTCAAATGTGTTATCAAAATTTCACGTTTTTTTTAATTTGTATAAAATTTTATTTATTTAACATATTTATTTATTTAACGCATTGTAAACAATAAAATGTGTGATGAAATTCTGCAAAGTTTTTCTTTACTTACATACATTGTTCGTCACTTTTTAACTTTTTGACAGTTTATTACATTCCACAACATTTTGCAATTTCACAATAATTAAATGGAATTTTCAAGAAATATTAAACAAATTTAAAATCTTACAATTCCCAACAGTTTGTTATGAACGTTGTGTAACAAATTATATACGTCTTGGAAATAATAATTTTTGAGAATTGACAATTTTTGAGATAAATTGTTTCTATAATGACTGTTTGACACTATGTAATTTATTATATTAAAAGTTGCACAGTTTATTTAAATGCGGTATTTCATTGGCCTCTATTTTAAATACTAAAAATGCCAATGGAATGATTTATTTAAGTAAACTGTTCACAAGTTGATGTAATAAAAAGCATTGTGTCAGGCATAATTTAATAATAAATAATATTGACATATTAATTTTTTATCGGTTTAAACATAAAATATACAATAATAGCATAAGCCAGGTTCCCCTGTCCGAAATTACAATAGTTGCAAATGAGGGGCACAATGCATAAACCAGCCAAGTCGTTTAGATAAAATTTTAAGAATTTTTACTACACTTGATTATACACCTCATGTCAAAATAAGCCAATGTTATTTCAGCATTTTACATAGTTACGTTGTATTGATAGCGAATATACACTTGGCGACGGTATATAATCACCTAAAATTATTCACTACCTGCTAACAATTCAAATATACCAGCTTTTCTATGAAAACGGAAGTTTTATCCAGTGGCAGCTGACTTTTAATTGAAACATCAAATTAATTTATTTGTTTGACAGTTCATTTCTTGTGTATCAGTACATACATATTTCAAGTTGTACGCCGTGTACCAAACCGCCGTGGTTTGGAAATATATCCGATGAAGAAATAAAGTAAAAAATAAATGATTTAACACCTCTAAAAACAGCAAAAACGCATACATATATGTGGGAGCAATTCATGAAATTTTGTGCCCAAAGAAAATATGAGATTTCCGGAGAAACAAATGATGAGCAATTACCAATTATACTGAAAGATTGGGCTTTCAATATGAAGCGAGGAAATGGTGCAGACTATAAGGTATAAGGATGGAGTGGGAGGAAAGAGAGTTTAATAAAAAAAATAATCCGTTTACAGATATTGTTTTTGAAAATGCCAGAAAAGCAAGTGCTGCTAAAAGAAAGCAGTTGAAATTGTCAAAATTATAAGTATAGACAAAGACACGCCTGATAGTTAACAGAAATAATTCAGATAGCTGCTGTGGAACTAGTCTGGCGAGGTAATGAAGCATCTTCGTGTCAGGTTAATTTTTTCAAAAGAGAAATAGATAATTATGGTAAAGTCACTCAAAGTTACGAATATAATCCCAATATTTTTCAAAATTGCACAAGTAAGAGAACAACAAGTTACGAAATCAAAATGGTTAACACCAAATACCCAATGTCGGGAACAGTGTCCAGTATGATTACTAAAAAAATATTAAGTAAACAATCTACTAATATGAAAACGGATCGACTGTTCCTAATTCTAAACCAACTTTTGAAGGAAAATAACATTTGGTACAAAAATTGTCCATTGAGTTGTAATCAAATGGGTAAGTGGACATGTTTAGGCATAAACACCATTGGTTTGGATACAAAAAGGGTAAAACTTTCAAACCATTCCAATTGCTCTTCCGCAGTGAGTAATTTGGCAAAGTCTGAAGCAAATTTACAAGAAATAATCAACATAACAGGCCATTCTTCGAGCGAATCTCTGAAGTCATACTTGAAAACTAAGATTGATCATCACTCTAAAATACTTGAGAAAATGAGACATGAATCATAGCCATATCCTTCGGACTCGGGATGTTTCGGAATAATACGTTTCGTGACACAACACAGTATAATCGAATATATTGAATGCACTTGTGCTATTTATAAGTGAATATCTGGATGTGCAAATTGGGAACTTGACTTATACGACACCCTGCATAAATGACTTGCAATTATTTTTAAAATTAATGTGTCATACATTAATTATTATATTAATTCTAGTTAATATAATTTAAATTATAATCTTCTTTAATAATATATAAGATTAACAGTACATCTCATTGCTTTAACTGTATTAAAATATATAATTTGTCCAACTTTCCCTGGAATGTTCAACTAAAAAAATGTATGAACAAATATATTGCTTTGCAGTATCTATTATTTTAATTATTACATAAAAATAAATGTATAGCAGATATTGATAAATATTGGAAAGTGCTACTTAATTAGTCAGCACATATAACAATTAAGTTAATTAATTTCGGTCTATTCTAACTCAACAAAAGAATTATTAGTACAGCAAATGAAAAATAATACTATTATTTTTTTCTATTCCACAATTTGCTCTTTGTAAGATTGTTTTTACGTGAAGCCAACGTCTCCAAAAGAAAACACTCGAAGCGTAAGATCGCGGTTTCTCCAGATGAGTTGTCCGCCGCACATTATCTGCTTTTTTTTCTCACTTTGCTAAAAGTGTGGTCGTGATTTATTCTCCGTAATTTTTCTATTGCTTCAGCCACTTCTCAGGCTCTGATACCAAAGAGCACCACTACTCATTGTGCAATTATTCACACAAAAGACTATTATTATCTATGAACAAAGCGCTTCGTATAATATTATGATTACGGCAATCTCTTAAAATGGGCATTTGCAAAGTCTTTGCAAGTTAAGTTAAAAAAATATTGAAAATTAATTCAATGTTAATCTGGTAATTAATCAACGCCAAAATTAACAGGATTTTCTTACTTATTTTCAGGCAAGCGATCAGCGAAACCAAGTTTACAGTTTGAATTTATTTCTGCAAAAGTTTCAAATTGAACTTGTCAACAAGTTATGATATTTTTATATAATTATTATTGATGATGTTATAATAAGCCAATAAGATTGTTAGCTTTATACTTAAAGAAATTCATTATATATCTATCAGTGCCGATCGAAAGATAAATAATTTTTATTCACAATAAAACGCATATTTATTGTTTACGGTTTAAAGAAAATATATTAAAATTTTAAAACTGATAGAGAACTTTATTTTAATTTCATAAGCGACTTGAATTTAATTGTCTTTTTTGATTATACAATATACATATTCAGTCTATCCCCAGATTGGTTTACAATAGGTATAAATGATAAAAACATTTAATTAAAACAAAATAAATAAGGTTTGCTTGCTTAGAAACTTACTTTGCACCATATTAGATTTTTTTTAATATATAGGGGGCGTTAACGACAACAAAAAATGTAAAAAGATTTTAGGTAAACTACAATTAAAATGCCTTACTTAAATTATCATGGAAATAGAGAACTAGTCACAAGTTCTCTAGCTATGTTTATTATTTATTTATTAAAAAAAGTAATAAAACTAGCGCAATTGATGATTTAAACTGTTACAAAAGTTTATTTTAAATAATCTTACTTGTAAACCAATTGTATTGGTTGCTGACATTTAGTTGGAAAATAGATCAATATGATAGTGTAATTTCTATGAGAACCAACTCGATTTAAACCTGTTCAGAATTTCATAACTTAATACTAATATACTTATAAATGTGTGCTTTTACGTATGGAGCTACTACATGACATTCGATACTACATTACAAAAATAGTTTATTGATTCATTTGTTTAGTTTACTAAAATATTTCTTACAAAATATCGAGAATTTATATTCACAAAATATTTACAAATTGCTAAATCAAATCGTTCTAGCATGTTAAGTTTCCGAGGTAGTCTGCAAAACCGAAATTTAGCCACCCTATGCGTACAGTGACAAATACGTTTTCAAACACAATCAAAATATGTATAAATAGGCATTTGATTCAAAGTTCTGACCATAATTAAAATTTTACATCGCTCGTTCATTCCTACTGTTGTCCAGCCAAAAAGAAATATTTTATAGTGCAGCATTCTGAAAGCGTAATATATTGCACATAAAACATGATCGATAAAAGCAAACTTGCGAGTTATAAGCTTTTTCTATCATGAAAATAACATCTTTAATGTGAGAGCACTGGCTAAATGGCGAGGAAGCAGATTTACTAACAATAAATCATTTTAGAAGTTTCTTCACATTATCCACTAAGCAGATTTTTAAGCTACGAAGAGGTCGTTTTTACTAAAACCATAGACAAAACGTGAAATTATTAAATTATAAAATCTTAATCTGTTTATACTGTTATCCTAGATCTAATCCTGTATGCAATCATTTCTTAATTATGACATTAAAGATTAGAAAGAGATATTGCAACATTTTTTTTAAATTATCTATTTGAATAAATTTGCAAATATACTTTATCTATGACTATTTAATACATAAAATACTATATAATTTTTTAATTAAAATTATTGCAAAATGTTATTAATTACATGGTTAAAACAAATGTCCAAAATTCAAAATTTTACAGGAACCAAATAAAACTGTATATATAAATATTTATAACTTTGTAATTGTTTTTATAAAATAGTGTTAAAAGCGAAAAACAAAAATTTCAACAAAGATTATTGAGACTGCCAAATTGGTTACTAATAAACAAAATATTCTTATAAAAATAAGAAATTTAAATAATTTTGCAAAAATTGTATACCAAACACTGTTTTGCGATCTTTTGGTACGTTCGTTATTGTGGAAAGAGACTAGGTTTGGGTGTTCACTATAATAATAAATTAATTAATCCAATTTCTATACTTTGATATTATACGACATATGATAATGAGTTATGTATCTGACAATGACAAATATAATTAATTAATTTGTCAAATTTGATTTATTTATATTGATGATGCTCCATTTCAATGTCACGGATTTTACATTTTCTCTCATTTTTTGAGCCGGAGACGCGACTGATTTATAAGAAAGAAAGATGTACATCACGTATTTGACGTTGTCGTCCCTAAAAAAGTAATACAATTACTATATGAATTATGTAATATTTTGAAATGGTAAATTATAGCGGTATTTAAGAATAATATACAATTTAGATAATAATTGATTTATTTTTATTACTAGCAGTCATTGGCACTTTCTGCTCTCGAAAATTTCAAAACTATTTACCAAATTCAAAGTTTTCTTTCATATTAGGCCATAAGTAGATAACACTATTTAACTGAGGCTTACTGTTCAGTAATCTAAAGAAATTGCAAAAATTTGCAGTTACTTATTTTTTCATTTTTGATTTCTCAATGTTTTGGCTTTCAGCTGAAAATTTGTGTTTCAAGGTACCAAGTGTATTTTATATATCCAGTGCAATTTGAAGTATTTTTTTATAAATGGTTTTATTTTGGTGGTGGCAAAATTTGGTAAGTTATTCCATTCAATTTCTGCAACCATAGCTATGGTAAATATTAGCTTTGAATGTATCTAAAGTTTATGAAATAATTGAAAGTTTGTGCTTTATTTTAAGCATATAATCAGCCATTATTTAAAATCTTGCAAATATTACCAATTTCTCCATAGTGATCAGTTTAAATCCAATTATATAAATGGTAATTTGACACAAATGTATTTAAACATTTCGAATAGGAATTCCATTTTGTTTCATTGGGAAATTGTGGCATTAGACCTTTTTTAAACCACACGTGTGCTTGGTGGTTTCTAAAACAAAGTTCTACTATGTAATTTTTATTTAATAGAAGTAAAATTTATGTAATAAATTATGTATAAATCAAATTGAACAGATGCACAGAACCATATGTTAATATTCCGTACAGATATTCGAACACTTCCTTCATTTTTTCATTTTATTTTCATTGTCAATGCAGCAAATAAATATTTCTTTATTTTAAATATTGAGTTGCATTTTGTTGCGTTACAGTAAAAGGTATATTATTTGCTAACAAAGATGTACCAATACTTAGGTTAGGTCAACTTTTCCTCAAAACCACTGCAAAATTCTTTATTAACATTTGGGTATGTGTTTTTGTTTTTTGTTTGGTTGTTCAATTAAATGTTCACTCTTAATATTTTCATCTTCAAAGACCGTATTGCAATCTGTTTTGCAAGTATTTAATATATTGCTGGTTTTGTTGGAATACTTTTGCAAATGTGCAGTTTCTATTTTACAAGTTCGCATTAAACTTTTAAAAGTTTTTGCAGTTCTCAACATGCATCCATTCTGTGGAATGTGTTATTCACTTGCTTGCGACATCTTACTTATACAATAGTAAAACTATTGAACATTCATAAATAAACCAGAATTATCTATAACTCTCATAAAATATTTGTATTCTTGTTATTTTGTAAGTAGTTATCCGCCCTTACTTTCTTTGATATTCTCGTTAATCTTGCCCTAAGAGATATTTTTAAATGAATCAAGACTAATGCCAAAAATTAGCTTAAAAATAAATGCACTGTTCCCAAATCTTCCCAAATATCATTTGTAAGAATATGTGACAATATAAGACAATTCAGGAAAACTCTAGGGCGAGTGGAGAGACGTAATAAACGTATAATAGTTTACAATCCTATTCTTAATATACAATAATCATACTTTATAATATACATAATAATATTTTGTAAAAACTTTTTTTTTTGCTTTTTTACCTTAAAAAATAAAGATAAACATTCTTATTTTCTAGAATTTTTGTTTTGTTACACATACGCCATATTTCTAGTCACTTCAATTTTATGTTGGTAACAGATAAAATATTATAATTCTAATACTATTATAAATAAAAGACTATAAAAGTTTAACTATTACAACCTATGATCCCAGTTTATCGATGTTTAAAGTATTAATAAAGTATTGTTTGAACTTAATAGCAATAAATTTAGCGGCACTTAAAACCTCTATTATTATGCCAAATCTGATGACTATTAATACATAATATTGTTCAGAATCAATGATAGGAATCAAATACTATTTGCACTGCATAAACGGATCCATTATACAAAGCAAATGATAATGCTGCCAATACAATATGATTCGGGAAAGAAATGCCCTGTTAAATTATAAATAACAGCAAACGTTATCAATATTATTCAATATGTCCAACTTTTAATTAATTATGCAGATTAAAAGTTACAAATATTGAGTGTTTCTGGTTTTAATTTATATGAAGCAGCTTGTTTAAAATTTCAATGGTTTTTATAATACCAATAGTATAAATAAGTCGCAGATTTCTTCTTTTCATTGAAATTATTCATTGTTTTAGAACAGTAAGTGCACAATCCTGCTAATGTTAAAACATGCACGGTAAATTGATGAAAAAGGTGAATCGTACAAAAAAGATTTTTCAAAATTGAGAAAAAATTAATTTATTTGCAAACACATCAAATAAAAATTACAGTAATTGTAAATCCCCTCTCCCCCAGCGGCGATACATTACTCTGCCCTTCTTCTCATAGAATTGTTTTGCATGAAGCCACTATACATAATTTTTTTATAGGTACGGAATAAACCATAAGATTTTAGTTGGCCCCAAAGATTAAAAAACCAAGCGACTTAAGTTTGGGACCAAAGAAGCCAAGGTTATGTTGCTGATCAATGTATCGTACAATTCTAAAAAACAGCATCCATCTATCTATAAGTGCACAATTAAAAAGTTAACGATAATTAAAATCCAGACGCTTAGCAAAAAGCAATATTTCTAACCAGTTTTTATTATTAACTGTGAATTATTTTTGGCCAATATATGATTATTATTAAATCTACTAATAGCTGCTATTGAGAAGTTAACAAAATTGAGGATTTTCTGCAAGTGTCTGTAGAAACCATTGACACAAAACAATTAAGTGCAAATAATACAAATAATAATAATAATAATAATAAATAAAACAACTTTTCATATATCTTATCAGGAAATTTTTGTATTAAACCGAAATAGTTTCGACCAATTACCTTCTCATCATCATGCGGTGATAGAAACAAATAAGAAGCAAAAGAACATAACAACAGTATGGCCTCACTATGCAGTCAATCTATCCAAAAATAGTAAATTTAGTCCTCAAAAAATATATCTCAATTTCATATTTTGCAATATTTCGGAAAAAATAGGAGGTAATCTTAGTGAATTAAATTATCAAGTGGCTCTTAAAAATACCATAAAACTGTCCACCTTATTTTTCAACGCAAAAGACAAAACACACAAATTAATGGCATCCGGAGTCTATAGTTAATTTGTGCCACATGTGATGCTCGATAAATAGGACAAATAGGAAGAAATTTCGATATAAGATTTAAAGAACACTATCGGTCTGTTAGACTGTCTCATTTCGACAGTACATTTGCTCATTTTTTCGAAAATAATCATTCCTTTCTGGCCATTCATAAACTAAAAGTTTTACATTATTGTAGTAAAAGTAGAAAATTAAATTTGTTAAAATCACTTGAAATATATAAAGCTAAGAATAGTCCTTCGGTGAATTTACTTAATGATCAGACCGACTTATATCAATCCCCCTTATTCGAAATTA
>JARJEC010131604.1:0-12372 GCA_030264575.1 Tachinus sp. AB-2021
ATTTTTGCAATAATTGATATACAGTACACTGCATCAAAAGAATATGCTAGCATATTGCCCAATGCAGGAGCTCAAACTAAACAGCACGGTGGAAGGCGTTCTTCCTTCCATTGTAGTAAGGATATTATTTAACATTATAACATTGAACAAAATTGTTGTTTTTTTTTTTTGCCAACCTTTGACAAACCATAAAAGATGTAGCAGGGGACTAGTGGTTAGTGATTCTTCTTTTTGTCTTGCTCATATCCATTAATTGATGTTCGCGACCACATGTTCCATTTCTACCAGATTCCTAGCTGTATGGAGTAAACTTTCGACAGTCCGGAGTCCCGTCCATTGTCTTATGTTTTGCAACCAAGTCTTCTTCCTTCCTATTCCCCCTTTTCTTTTTGATTTCGCATTAGATGTCCTAGGTATGCGGTTTTCCTTTTCTTTATTGTAACCAATAGCTCGCGGTCTTTATTAACTCGCCTGAGCACTTCTTCCTTTGTGGCTCTTGCTGTCCATTAGTGATTACTAGATATCATTTACTACAACAATTGCTACAAATAATTAACATATTTATATTATAATTCGTTACATATTAATGTATATATTATATAAAATTAAAAAATTTCAATAATTTGCTGTTTGTTTGACAGTCATTATTTTAAAGTGCTAGTTTAATATATTGTGGACAGTTTACAGTGAATTAAACGATTATAAAATTTGATTAAAATTAATCTGAATTTAATTTACATTATTTTTTATATCCTATGTTTCATTTACGTAAATGAGATATCAAACAATCTTTTCGAGTTTGCATTAAAAAAAGTTTTAAAATAAAATTAAAATTAAAATTAACAACTAAAATAAATTTGATCCGTATTAATTATGAATTAGTTTTTAAATTTTTGATATAATTGTCACATAGATTGTTTGCTATGGGGTGTAAAAGCTCAAACATTTAAACGGGGTTGGGGATGATTTTCGATATTTGTGCGGATTTGGAAGGGGGCGTTGATGCCGAAAGAGAGGGGATGCGTCTGAATAATAGAAGGGAGGTTAACACAAGTTGCGTTCGGTCTCGTTTCCAGGTTAGTTTGCACTCGGCGTCCGGATTGTAATGATCGCTGCTCCTCACGAGAAAATACGCACGCGCGTGCTATAGCGATATTTTTCTATTTCGAAAATTTGATGTGACATTTGAATTTTGACTTTGGGATTAATTAATGTGTTAAGTGACATATTAAGGATAACGATTTTATAAAGTTTGAACGTAAGTTTTAGAATTAATTTTATAATAATTGTAACTGCATAATTAATTATTGTAACTGTTATTTATTTAACTATTAATATTAAAATGTTGTTTTATTTTCAATGAATATTTTAATTTAAACGATCTAATATAATTATTATTAACATATTAGCATATTTAATAAACTTTACAAAATATTAAATTAATTTAAATTGCTTGCATAATTGATTGATTTAAGAAATTACACTTAAAAATGCAATAATTTTTTTACCAATAAAACTAAAAGCGAAGTAAATATTTAATAACATTCTGGAAATGAAGTAAAAAAACAAGAGTAATATTAATAAGTTATTGATTGTGATGTCAAGGGCAACTAATAAATTTATGTTCTACTCATACATTAATTATTGTTTTTATAATTCTTCATTTGCTGAGAGCTAAGTCTTAAATTATTATAGTGGAAAAAATTAAGTAAGTGGTTTTAGCAATAAATATATTTTGCTATTCATTTATGTAGCAATATAAAATTTTAAGTACTGCCGTTGTGTAGTTGGCACACATATTTATTGCTTTAGTCCCATGTGGCCTCTGACGAAAAAGAAAAAGTTTTTCCATCGGCACCTTGTTTCCCGAATTTACTGCCTAGAACTGATTTATGTCAGAAATTATTAATTAATGAATTTCTTCTGATTTTGTACAATTGAAAAAGTATATGCGACAAATAAAAGAAATTCATATCTTTATTTAAATGATAAATACTTTTATGTTAATTTATTAAGTTTTATTTAATTTAAAATTTTTATTAAAATTCTAAATATTCTATAAAAATCTGTCAAAATAAAATCAATTAATTTAATAAATGCGCTGAAAAATGTTAATGATATTTTATATGTATAAGAATTACATCAACAATTTAGATTGCCATAACAATTTAACTAATGCCTACTAAAATTTTGAATTAAACTGCAATAAATCTGCCGATTTCCTTTTATATATTTGGAATTGTGTTATTGGTTACCGTCGCATGGAATCGTAATAAATGATGTAGAACGCATAACAGATTTGAAAAAATATATGAAAATTATTGATGACACAAGCATAATAAGCTTCGATTCATCAACTTGAAATTGAATCCACAGATTTTTATTTATTTATTTTTAATTTTTTAAAATTAAGATATATATCTGGTTTTATCCTCAACATTACAATCCATTGTTTCAAAATTTCTTAATTATATTTTTTACTAGTAATATTAACAAATATTAAAAAAACTTTTTACGTTTTGAGGTGGAATTATTGACGTCCCACGTAATACTGTTACATTTCATTTACTTTTTGAAACGTAAACTATGAAGTATTACACGTTTCATGAAACGTTTTATTTGTGTGGTTTGTTTAGTTTTATTTGTGTAAAATGTCCGTTAATGAAACCTAAAATACTATATTAAAATTTATGTAAATACCGTACATTACATTTACGTTTTTAAATTTGCTTTTAATTTACGCAAAATTAACGTAAATTTTGTGCAAAATTAACGTAAATTTTACATTAATTATTTACGTTATATTTACGCAAATCTGTTGATTAATTATCATTTTAAATTTTATACACAAATAGAGTGTTTTGAATCGGCACTGAAAATGCCTCACTAAAACGATTAATAAAACCCAGAGCACTCACACAAATATTATTAATATATGGTTTGTAAATGATTGGCAGCAAATTTGTTCACTACTGGATTATATATTAGTTAATTACAGTTAAATTTCCGTTAAGCGGACACTGGCGGTGCAGCTGATTTTGTTCAAGTTGGGGGTGTCCGCTTAAAAGAAAGTTAAATGAATTCATGGATGTATGCCGGTGCATTCCAAACTGTTTGATTACAGGAGTTTTCCGCTTAGTGCAACTTTAGCTTTCATTGTATTTTTAAAGAAATAATCATATTTTGTAATTCCGCGTTCGAAAGAAATGTGCACGGACCTATTAAAATTTAATTCTAGTTAGTTTAAATAGCACCATTCCATCAAAGCAAAATAATGACAACATATTGAAAATTCAAATAATCGGTCAGAATAAGAACTATTTTATATGATTAATAACTTAAAAAAAATGAATCGGAGATACCTTTTGATACCCCAGTCATTTATTACCAAATTGCCAAAACCAAGCGACTTTTTACTAAGTGTTTGAATCTGGACAGTGGACTCTACTTTAAAAAATCTGTATAAGTAGCACCAACTTGCGTTCCATATCTATGGTTTCTAAAATATATACTTTATATTCCAGTAAATTTGTGGCAGTTGATTTATTTACCAAAAATCGTGTTGTTCTTTGATGATGGTGTTTTTATTATAGCACATAAGTTTACTTTTTTCAATAAATTTTCAAATATTTTTGAGATTAAACATTGAATTGGCAAGACACAGTAATGCATGTTTCTAGGTTACTCTGATATATACGATGTATTTATGGATATACAATGCGAAAATACACACTGCCTTACGAAATCAGGTGGACTTCATATTTATTTGTATCTAATTTGTGTGTAATTTGTTGGGATTGTGTGGAATTTTCTGGAATAATTTAAAATTTTTGTGGATTTTTACGACTGTGTGGAATTTGGTAGATTTTTTCTTGGAAGTATGCGTGTTTTATTATTATTTTTGGTCGATGTCTTCATATTAAAAATTTTGGTATATTAGAAATTAGCAATTATCTTCCGTTTATGAGTATTAATAAATTCGTTTAGTTGAATTTAATTTCAAAATATTTTTATTATTGGCAAATTTTTTTATTAATAATCATTGTTGCCAGATATTCACATATGTGAGTATATATGTTTTTTACATTATTGCCATTTTAACAAATTTGTATTGATCACTTTTTAATAGAATACAATCAACTGTTTAATAAACTAGAAATCGCAAAGCGTACTAAAACTTTTCCCCCAACAATATCATCAGATCTTTACTTTGAAATGAATTTTAAATTCAATAAGATAAATAGAATCTTGGCATGTGTTAGTGGAGGAGAGTATAAAAATAACTGTGCTTGGCATAAATTTTATATATTTTGAATTATGATTTAATATTTAGCAGGTTTTGACAATGACTGGCACTGATCACGTGGGTTTTGTTTTTCCCATTCGACTATCTTAAAAGCGCCATAATATTGGTTTTATATTTTCTCCTACAAAGAGAAAAGTAATTAATTCTTTCTATTCTTTTTATTTAATTATTTTTACTAATTTAGAATTTTGTTGTTTATTGTTTAACTAGCCTTTAGTTTCTATATACTAAAAAAGGGTATTTTAAGAGATTGTTTGATTATGCAACGTTTTTTCTCTATTAAAATATTTATTAGTATGTTCAATTGATATTCCGTAGTTATAATATTTCTCTTTAAATAAAAAAAATATTTTTGTACTTTAAGTATGTAAATAATTAATGCTTTTAATTTTTGCTTAAAACCGGTTTTATTTTATTTGATCTAATTTATTCCTGTTTTTTTCTTCAGATAAATAAATAACTTTTATTTGATTTTACATAAATAAATATTAAATAAAATATAGGGAACATGTTTATTTGATGTATATTTCTTTACCCAACTAAACCATATTAAGGTCATTATTGAGGGATTATTTGTTGATGTGTAGTGTTTAAAGGTTGGATAATAAAATATAAATAATAATATAAAAATGTATCTTAATTTAAACAATAATGCTCGAATAAATATAATTTGATTTGCGCTAAATGGAAGTTAAAACAAAAAACACAAAGCAAAACGGCCATTGATCCAGAACATAAAAAGGGTTTCAGCAATGTTAATAATAGGCGAGCATAGTGCACTATTTTCACCACACCCATGTAGCCGATTGCTTTTGCTGTAAATTATTTGGTATTATCAAACTACGTCTGCTCATAATGAAAGCATATTACTTTATTATAGTAATATTGATTCCAATTTATTTAATATTATTCATGTTGCCTTTACAATATTAGTGCATTAAGCGATTGGACATTAGTGTTAAATATTAAATGATTCTGTTCTTTAATAACCATAATTACATACACATTGCTATGATGTGATGCATCGATATTATTATGCACCCGCAGTTAATACTGCATTCATCGCTTGCTTTAAACAGTTTAAAAATCTTTTATAGATAAATTAAAGTCAACACTGAACCATTAATGTAACCGGCTTGGTTTAAACATTCTGAAATAGCTTAAAAGCAATTATAGCACGTGACGCTATTAACAAGAGAATCACTTGGAACTACTTAATAACACAAACAGTTTCGGAATTTAAAAGGATATCTAAGAAATTTCAGCGTAGCGTTATAAATCAAAATTCTGTTTGTGAAATTAATTAAATTCCTATTAATTATTAAATAATTTTTAATTTTAACTTGCTTTGCGAAAGCGCTTTTTGTGTTATGGTAATAAATTTACATTGATTTTGATAGAATGGCTTATATTAATATTTACGTTAAATTTATGGTGAACGTAATTTCAATACCAAACTTAAATATTTATAGGATATCCAATTATTATATATAATTTAAATTGATATAATGTTTAGTTCATTTTTTCGTCCATTTTTGGAGTGGCACGATTGAATTTCTGAGTTGAAGCATTTTTAATATAAAGTATTTTCAATGAAATGAAAACTTTCAATAACTTTTTATCTGTTTTCTTTGAAAAAAGTTTCTGTTTGTTTCAAGTAATGTTTTATTAAAATTCTGTCTTACAGGTTCATCTTGATTTAAGGGTACTATTTGTTATAGCAACGTTCTCCGTTATTCGAGAAAAATAATGATTATTATTATAATTATTATAATTTTGTTGTTGACCGTTTATTAATGTCAATATTAATGAATTCTTTTTCCTAAAAAAGGACCCATCAATGTATGTTATTAATACACCCTTTTTCATCGCGTAACTCTCTTTAGTATTGATGATTTTGACAATATTTTTATTGTATTATATTAAATTAAGTTTTAAATTATTTTACGCCAAGTGTAATGTCAATATTATATTGATACTTGTAGATTATGCTAGGATTTAAAGTTTTGTCCGTAGATTAAATTATATTATCTGATTAATTTTAAGAAATGATCAACGAAAAAATGATGCAATCAATTTGTGTGTTAATTTGCCAATTAACAATCTCAACTATTAAAAGCACTCATTTGTATCGAATATTCGTACTTTAAACAGTATTGATTATTAATCGCTTTTATTAACAAACTATTGAACTTTAATATTTAGTTTAATGTATTATTTTATATCAAGTAATTTATTTTATTTTATTTTGCCACTATAGTGTTATTGATTGTGCAATTTGGCTATTATTGTTCAAGGGCAATTAAGATAACCAGCAACAAGAAAATGAACATTCAACAGTCATTGTTTTTTTTAATATTCTGTATACTAATTCTGGTGCTGATAAAAAAATTAAAAAAAATAATTTATTACTTTTTGTAAACCAATAAAAGGCACCTTTGAGATGATCAAATGGGTAAAACAAAATCTACGTAATCAGCGTCAATCAGAGTCCAAACCTGCGAATACGCTAAGTGAAGTGTGCAAAACAGACCGACCGGATACATCTGTACTAATCGTCCGATTGGACAGCAACATAATATTAGTCAAATTTTTATATCCTCTACTACCCGTGGTCAACTTTCTACCCGACTTAGCTTATTCCATTTATAATCATTCCTTTCAACATAAAAAACAGATGGCGGAAATATATTGTTGGAAGAAAAGGTTTAAGCACCCATTGCGGACTTTAATTTTATGATTCTACCTAGTGGCGGATAATCTAGCTTTTTTGGTTCTAAATATATTATACAAAAATTGATGTTTACATGAAAGTATGTATATGCTAGTTGCTCGCTAACAACAAACATTGTTTTGCCCAAAATATTTTACAGTGACCGCCAAAAGTAGTGTTGATTTTATTTTTTGGAAAAAGTAGTATATGTTTTAAAATCCAGTATCTCCTTTCAAATATAATAAGCGATCAATACTTAATGCGAAAATTGCGTTTTTCAAAATTGCCAAAATCTGAAAACACATTTTTTTGTAATTTTCTTTGTTGTGTAATAGTTTTGTCTTATTGAACAATCCTAACGCCACAAAACATTTATTCTATTTGTTATTTTTTTAAATATGAATTTATGCCATATTTCAAATTTTTGTGAATCTCTTTAAAAATTTTATATAATTATAATAAATGAAAGTAGCAGTAAAATTATTTTCTTTTTTAGATTTCTTATTATTTGCTAAAGTATTATATTTTTCCAAAATGTCTTGGTTTTTGGTCCTTTTTTGGTATTTTTAAATTTTAATTATTCCTGAAAACGTTTTTAGTGGATTGTGGGAACTCTAATTTAACGCTCTATATGAGCCACCTCTACAAACAAGGAGGACGTCCTAAATTAGCTTACCGGACTATGAAGATTACGCGTTATTAGTTTCATGGTAGATCCGCTATCGATTGTACTTATTAGCAGTTTTCTATCCCCTATCTTCACAATGTTATTACAATCAGCTTAGTATATTGTTTTAACAAAACTAGAAATCAACATATATTTTTTAATTTAATACTTTTCTTTAATAGCATTAAATTATTGAGAAGTCTTCCAAAACCGAAATGTCTTTAATCACTTACAATGTAATAGGAAGTTTGTTAACGTCTGAATACCGAGCTTTAGCACGTATGGCAGCTTTAACAGGCAGCTTGAAAATAAGAAATTTAAATGTCTTGTGTTAAATTTTGCCGTTCTTCTACTTGAATTTCAGAGTGGCTGATGACAGTCTAATATGCAGTTCAAATGTATTAAGTTTAAACTAATCATAAGACGACTGACCACTATATCTGTAATGTGTAATTTTTTTTAATTTATGTTGTATGTACTCTTGCAGAATTATTTTAAAATAATTTTGTGCGTTGAGACGTTATGGAACCACAACCCAGTTGGTATGACAGGCTATATTAATGTCACCCTAAACTATTACGAGTCAAGTTCAGTATGATCATCTTTATGTAAATATGAGGTAGGGTATCTGAAGAGCAATATACTTCTGTATAGACACGATTTTTGCAAGGAGTTCAAGAAAACCCCGACTTGATTGTTAAATACGATTTGTTATCTATAAGTGGGTTAAAAACTACTTGACTAATAAATATCATTACATTGACAGATAATGAAAAAACAGATATTCAAATGCAATAAAAGGTATAGAAGGAGGAGCTACGTTTGGTCTTTTATTATTGATGTGTAAACATCTATGTTATCGCTCTGTGGTCGGGGTTTATTTGAGAATTGACTGTCACACTGAGAGGTCAGCGTCACCATCACCTATGACGTCAGCAGCATCTGTGATGTCAGCATCACCTGTTACGTCAGCATCACCTGCGACGTCAGCATCACCGTTGCCATCAGTAGTCTGACGTCACATATAACTGTACATATTTATGTGACGTCAGTGTTTACACATCTTTCGTGAGTACGGTGATATTAATAATAATAATAATAATAATTTATTTGTTAAAAAATCTTTTACTGATATATAATAGGTAAGTACAGAGTATACAAATTTAAAAGGAATAAAACATAATATATCAAACTTATCTAATCTTAATACCTAGAGTTATAAATTAAACTAAGTTAAAATTATTGCCATGCAGAAATTTAATTACTGAATAGTATGCTTTATTTAATAAAATCTGCGTAATTTTTAATTTGAATTGTCTTAAATTTAGTACCTTTAGCCAAACGGCTGGCTATATGTTATAAAATTTTATTCCCACATATTTCGGACTTTTTTCAAAAAATAAAAGTTTGTGCATAGGGTATTCTAATAATGTAGTGCCATGCCTTGTATTGTATACTACATTTCCTCTATGTATTGTTGTATAGTTAGCAATGTTCTTTTATACGTTTAATAAAACTTTTTGAATGTATAAGCAATGAATTGTTAAAATTTGATGTTCAATAAATGCGTCTCTACAGTGTGAATAATAGCTTAGATTCAACAAGACTTGAATGATCCTTTTTCTGTATTTTGAAGATTCGCTCTACATTACTTGAACCACCCCATACAACAATACAATATCGCATAGCTGATTCAAAATTTGCAAAATAATACAGTTTAAGTGTACTTATATTTACAATTTTCTTTAGTTGTTCTATACATAACAGCATGAACATAATCTGTTAGATAATTTGTCAATGTGTGCTTTGAAATTAAGATTTTGATCCATGTTAACNCACCCAATAATGGTATTTTGTTTAATCGATAAGTTATTACATTTAATTAGAAAAGAAGAAGTCGGAGCCGCGTTATTTGGAGTAAATTTAATTGATACAGACTTTTCCGCGTTTAAATGTAAATTATTATCTTTGAACCACCTATCACTGGTTAAAACCTTATTTGCTTTCATTGTAATATCATTACTGTTTTTTGATAATATAAGTAATGAAATGTCATCGGCATATTTTACACTCTTACGTCTTCAAGTTGTAAGTCATTAACTTATATTATAAAGAGCAGAGGACTTAAAACTGAACCTTGTGGTATTACCCTCTTAATATGTAGCGTGTCTGATTTAGTTTTCCCTAGTTGGACATAGTGTGGTCGAATATTCAAGTAGCTTGTTATCCAGTCCAAGCATGCTCCTCTTATACCGTATTGGGAAAGCTTGGCAATTAATATGTTGTGATCAACCAAATCAAATGCTTTACTCAAGTCCAGAAATATTCACAAGCCATTTTTTCCTTCGTTTAAATTATTATCGATATTTTCAACATATTCAAATATAGCAGTAGCTGTTGATTTTTGTTTAATGAAGCCTTGTTGATTGGTATTGAATAATTTACATTGATGAAAAAAAATACTAATTCGATCTGATACTACAGTTTCCATTATTTTTGACAGCGTACTTAATTTCGCTACAGGTCTATAATTATCAGCTTGATGTATATCGATTTTCTTAGGAATTGGGATAAGTTTTGTTTGCTTTAGAAAATTGGGAAATATTCCTTTATTTAATGACTCCTTAATAATGTGAACAATTGGTTTTACTAAATAAAAGATACAATGTTTGATAAGATTGCTGCTAATACCATCTGTACCCGCAGAATTAGAGTTTTTTAAACGGTATACAATATTAATAATTTCTTTTTCTGTTACTGGATGCAAAAATATAGATTTAGAATGTAACGGTATATATATATATATATATATATATATATATATATATATATATAATGTTATTTGTATTAATTCTTGTCTACGATAAATTATTAGCGATTGTATTGAAGTACTCATTTATGTGGTTCACAATTGCAGTTTGATTAGATTCATTGCCGTTATTAATTTTTAAAAACTTAGAGATCCATCTTTTTGGTTATTTCCAGCTATATTTTCCTTTATAATATTCCAAACGGTCTTATTATATTCACATAACACATATATAGATTATAATATGTTATTAACATATTTCCCAACTTATTTCAATTTAAAAATTACTTCTCTTTAAAATTGATTGATGAGATGTGGCCAATAGCCTTGTTGCCTTGAATTTTTTGATTGTGGTAGGAATTATTGACTAAATTTGTATTCCAAGGTTGCATCGATATTTCGCTTTTTGTCGACATTATGAATCATGCCCGATCATAATGAATGTGAATACTATCAATATATCGAACACTTTTTTTGGTTTAGACACCAGATTGATAACTCACTGTTATATTGAACTTTGTGCAAATTGGATATGTATATGAAAATATTTTTTTAGTAAAAAATCATATCGCTGAAAATAAAATTTACCGTAAAAATAGATCAGAATATTGCACTTAATTTAAAAATATTTTTATCTACATTGTTATCTGCAATTTTACAAAAACTGCGAAAGGGAAAACACATGAAAGTATTTAAACCAAAGATTACAATTATAATCAAAAATTAATATATATATATATATATATATATATAAATCCAATAATTAAAGTTACATTAATTCTTTGTAGTAAAAGAATTAGCAAATCTTTTAGATAGTTGACAGAAGATTGGGAGAATATTTAGTTGAGGAATCCTTCTCATTTTTTGTTATAATTTCCATATCACTACTAAGTGTATAAATTATATGCATAATTACAAAAAAACATGATTAACATTTTGCAAAAAAATTACAAACGTTTTCTAGTCTTTTTGATGATATTTGACAATCATTGATCGATGCTTTTAAAATGTGCAACACAGCACTTATTAACCTAGTTGATAATGTTATCAAAGCAACTGATCAAGTTCAGTTTTTTTCAGTTTTACAGTCAATTTATTGTTATAGAATTACATGGTTTGGTATATTACATTACATTAAGGCGCAGCTATAGGGCTATTAACTGATCAAGGCAAAATAACCGTTTTAATAGTTTTAGATTACACTACTACTTATTAATTTTTAAGGCTAACGCCTTAATAAGAAATTAATCACGAAATTATGATTGCAATTTTAAAATAAATTGGATTTGATGACAAATTTTTAAATATCTTAAAAATCAGCACGTAAAAATTAATGATGAAATATAATGTTGTTTATTGTTCTTGCGATGTTTCTCAGGGTTTGATTCTGGGCCCTATTTTATACATTATTTATACAGGCTTCCTGTACAATAATATTATACATAGTTCAGGTTGTACTTTTTCTATTTAAATGAATGTCAGGAGTTTTGCATTAAACTTAATTGTCTAGATCATTATCAAGGACCATTCAATAATTATCAATTCCGCTAAATCGAAGTTAAAGCTAGGAATTACATATATGCGTTAAAAAACTGCAAAATGAGCGCATAACTAAGCATTAAAAGTCTGCAAAATGAACATAAACATTTTTATTTAACCACGAGCGGCAATTGTACACTTTTCAACCTGTGAGTTGAATCGTGAAAATGATTTAATGAAAATGTCTGCAGAATGTTGAATATGATGATATGTTCTAGTTATTTTGACAATGGGTGAGTTGTTGTGATAAATTGCATTAGGAGTGGCATATGAAAATGTTGAAGAGTTACGCAGACAAGTTGATTGTACACTTAAGGTGATGTGATCAACAATAATTG
>JARJEC010131634.1:0-14403 GCA_030264575.1 Tachinus sp. AB-2021
TACGACGAGATAAAGAAGGTCGCAGGCTTAAATTGGTATCGAGTTGCGCAAAACCGAAGACAATGGTCAAATTTGAAAGAGGCCTATATCCAAAGGATAGAAAACGGCTAAGAGAGAGAAAGAGAGAGTTGAAGTACAGCCATACTGATGAGAAATAAATTTCTATGGATGATTTTAGACTATTTCATTATATTGTTAAATTGTATTTGGTTCATTATCCAATTATTTATTTAATTATTTTTTATATTTTTTTTAATTTTAAAATTTTTCTTTGAATGATATTTTATTTTTAAAATTTTTAGCATTACATTACTACTAGTACTAGTTGTAGTACGCAAGTGGCTTTTGTGTATTATAAGAAGAATTTGTTTTTCGTCTTTGGAAGACGTCTTTACACAACTTAAACGATAAATTCAAACGAATTTCTGCATTATTGTATTAAAGTTTTAAATGAGAATAAAAATGTAATTTTTTATTTACTAGAATACAAAAAATTATTTATTTTTTCTTAACTAGTTTTATCAAAATACATTTTTTTAAATTGGTTACACGCTGCTTAGGTTATTGGGTGAGTTATCAAATGAACTGTTCCGATTTTCAATTCAACTGATTACCCGAAGTTTTACTTTTAATTCGGTGAAAGCCATAAAAGTTGGTAATGCGATTTAATGTTAGGGGAGTTAAAAGTGGTTGGTGTAATAAAAAACTTGATTGGAGTATAATCAATGCGGCGTCTTCGTCGCCGTCTTGCCTTAATTGTGTTGGAATTGGTTCATCTGGAGTTTTATTGAGAATCGGCGGAGGTGAATATGGCGTAATGGAATGGTTGGGGGGTTGCGCGCATTTAAAATAATGCAATTTGTTGCAATGCTTTATTGCTCGAGGGACATAAATATTATACCTTGACATGCATGACGCGGGTAAAAAAGTGGCGCTGGTTTTATGCGTTCCTCACTTCCGCGTAACGTTGTTGTAGTTGGCAGTTGAGTGTAATATATTCCGATATTTTTCAATTTCTGTTTAGTGTTCATATATTTCGGCGGTTTTTACGGAGAAAATGGAATAGGGAATAGGGTAGGACTGCATACGACAAAAATTAAAATAACAAAGGACAAGTCTAGAGGAGAAACGAACCGCGAAGTAGGCAATTTTTCCGTGAGTTATATGCGCCCCCGCGTATGAACGTGTGCATATGTGAAGAAAATAACCGCATTCTTCCGTTCAGCGCTACACGTTTTCGATAAATTTATGGCCGGCTACATACGCGCATTCCACCCGTGTCGGCTGCGACTTCAAAATAATATTATTTATGAGGGTTGAAGCATTATTCGCATTTCACTGAATCCCGAGGCGAATGTTAACGATTTAATTTAAGGGCCGCAGGGAGCTGTTTCCTATCTATTAAAGCGCAACTTAAAAATGGAAAAGAAGAAGCGAAAACAAGCTCGTTGGTCAGGGTCGTAAAACGACATTTACTACCCCGATAGTGTATCATCCACTGTATCCAGATACTATAAAGAATATTGCGAAAGGAATATATTCGTACTTATCTATAGATATAGATATAAGGGCTAAATATCAATAAAATATGGCCATCATGTATGATTGTGTATAAATAAAGTGATACCTCCAACATCCAACATTCAACATCCACCATCCAACATCATATCGTAAATCATATTCTTATTTCCGCAAATGCCGGGGGCTGGGGCGAACGGAATCGTAAAACAAGGGTGAATTATCTTGAGGCCTGGTATTATTTTCGGGACGTGGTCAGTCTTTCGAGTGTATGCTCTCACGCCCTCTCAAGTAAGTCCTTGATGTGAAAGAACGGTGGATAACAAACAGGCCCTTGTGTTATAACAAATGCAGCACTTGTTTGCTAGATGGTTGCTTTAATTACGGTATTGATCTTAAAATAATGCGCAATAAAACATTGCCGTGTCGCGGGGGGTCTGCTTGATATAGATACAGATATAGATATAGATGTATAGACATAATTTAACGCCGAAGAAAGTTAGGTGAACTTTCGGCAGGATGTGAGCCGTGTAGCCGAGCGGAATGTTTGGTCTAGTAGCAGTGTCTCCGGGCTTAGGGGTGGTTGGTTAGGGCGGGGGACACTTTCTTGTTTTGATTTAGCAGTATCGGAAGTGCCAACACTAGTAAGAATTATGTATTGTCTCGGGTTAACGCTGTATGATAGCAAGTTTAGAAATCCGGCCGAGCGAACCTGCAGGCCTACTGTCAACAGACGTCAACCGCACAAAGACGCCGTCAGCAATCGAAGCGAATATTGTTGGATGTCTAATTAATTGCTTTAATGAAGCTGAAACTGTTAAGAGGCTGGAACGGGTCACGTGTGTAATGTAGTGCAGCTGAAGAGAGAACGCAGATATGCCTGCCATCTGCGAAACGTTTTCTCCGCTTTGGCTGTGTTTGCGGGGTGGCAACTAGCGCCACGTGGCACGAAACCTCTCAAATTGGCAACGACATCGTGTATATAGCAAAGTGCCGCCGGCAATCAGCAAATCTCCATCTTCAGAGACAAACAATCGCTCACATTAGTCATTCTATCTTTGATTTGCGAATACATTAATGAGACAATCGTTCAAGATGCGTGGCGGTTTGGGGTGGCCCAGGCAGAGTGCCGCCGTCCCTTCCATTACCTTGATGACAAAGCTAAGTTAATCTGGCCCCAAATAAACCCTCAGGACTAATTGTTGTCCTTTGCGACAGCAGAAAACATCTTACCGCTAAGGGGTTGCTTGCTATTCCCGCTAAATATTAATACACTCGCTTCTAAGCATTTAAGACTAACTGCTCGCATTGCGTAACTAAGATTTACAACCCTTTATCATTTCATATTTGGCATAAATCGCAATAAAAATGCCCGGGTCTAGACATTGGACTCCGGTCAGGACAAATTGATGCATCAGCCGGAACTGCTAGCACATTTCTGCGTTTCCGCTTTCCCGGCATTAATCCACCGTTTCTCATTCAAATGGCTTTCGTAAATATAGAATTGCTCTCGTAAATCAGGCCAGTTATGCACGTCAAAGGAGTAAATGATGCTTCAACAATACGCATCCGCGGACAGTGCGAGTATTTTACGGTTAGTGACCACCGGCTGCTTATTAGCAATAAGGATAATAGATTTAATTATCCGGCCTCGGGACGTCCACGGGCCTTCCGTATGCTTTTTTGTTTTTCAAAAACCCCTTCAACCTTCGACCCATGCACTCGAGCCTCCAATTAGTGGTCATAGTGCATTTACAAATATATTTGATCGGCCAACGATGTAATGAATAAATAAACATCAATTAGCATCGCTGCATAGTTATGATGGGATCGAGTGCGTTTCCCACTGTGTTTACTTATAGAATGTATCCAGCCATGGCTGCAGGACACATCCCGACCATAACGCTATCTATGCTGATAACACTGGTTAGTTATTGGATGGTTATTGGCCGCCATAAAGCGGCGATTATAGAGACTGACATCTGTACCTAATTCTCATCCTCGAACCCATTTACCTTTGTATCCTGCACCTACATTTACGCACCTACATGTTTTACATTGTTATATATCCATTCCACCATTGCCGGAGCAAGAACAATGCATTCGCCCCCAACGCACCCCCTTTCTGCATCAACACTCGCCTGATGCACTCGATATATACGCTGTTTTGCAATTAAAACGGCGTTGACTGCATACCTCAAACCACCGATCTCTCAGCACAAACCCTCTCCGACCGCCCGCTATACTCCCCAATGGCCAGGACACACGTATCCCTAATATACGGCTAATGAATGACTCAACTAATAACTTATAATAGCTTTATTGTTTATACTATTAACAATATTCCATTCAATCTGGGTGAATTACTAATGCTTCATAAGCATCAATACATTGATCAATGCGGGGTAATATTGATCAATATATTGCTCGTTGCAGACAATTTCAAATATTGATGAAAATTTAAAGCGTTTTGCACACGATTAATATATTGACCAATATTACTCCTATTACTGATTAATACAGTGTTTCCCAAAGTAGTTTCACGAAATAATTTTGGGGTTCCGCGAAACAAGTGGCGATCTATCTAAAGTGATTCACTGCAATATTTTCATAAAAACGCATTGAACATGATTGTATCTAATAAGTCTGTTAAATTCAGTCAAATTTTCTTGTCTGGAATACTACCAACAATGTAATTTGTAACAGGTTTAGGCAGTGCCGTAAGGCTACGATGCGCTTGTGGCAAGAGTTTGACATGCGCCCTGTATACATTTATCCGTAATTTTAGTATATTTTTCACAATTTTGTAAATCTCTTGCAATAAATCACAATTTTAGTAAATTTTTCTCATAACCCAAAGTAATATTTGTTGAAAAACTTGTATTAGGAACTTCAAAATTGCTCCAAATTGAAAAATAATTAGGAAAAAAAACCATAAAAATAAAGCAACAGTTAAAATTTTTGTAAATAAATGGAACCCGCACATTTGAGATATTTTTCACAATTTTGTAAATCTCTTGCAATAAATCACAATTTTAGTAAATTTTTCGCATAACCCAAAGTAATATTTGTATTAGGAACTTAAAAATTGCTCCAAATTGGAAAATAATTAAGAATAAAACCATAAAAATAAAGCAATAGTTAAAATTTTTATAAATAAATGGAACCCGCGCATTTGAGATGCTACAAAATTGCTTCGAAATAAATAATATCGAAGATTAATTTCAAAAATAATAAAAATAGTTAATATTAAAAAATAAATATAGAAAAGTGGTGCTTCGAAAACCACAAAATTGCAATTATTGGAGAAAGGATGATTGAAATTGCGGAAAAATTGTAAGCAGAATACATAAAAGACAAAACTTTCATGATTATTGCCAAAAATTAAAAGAAAACATAGCATTTTTGAAGCTCCGAAAACAATTTAGGGGCAGAAAGCCGTGTTTTGAGTTTTCCAATGGTGATTGATACATCTTAATATGATTTGTAAGTAACAATTTGTACAAAATTGCAATTGTTTTGAACCTTCAAAGGTAGATTAAAATGGCCAATAAAAATTTGAGATAAGAAAATGATCAAAGACTTCAAGTATTTTCTAATAAGCATTTACAAAACCTGGAAAAACAATTTATAGATAGGAAGGATTTAATTTAAACCTCTAAGTTTTAGGCAAAATATCTTAAAAAGGTTAATAATGTAATTATGTTTTAAAACTGGTTGCTTCCTCAAAATAACAATTTTTGTTGGTTTTGTTTTCTAAGAACTATTTAGATGCAGGAAGACCTAGTTCCAATATTTGAAACAGTTGGTATAAAATTAATGTCTAGTTTTGTAATCGGCAGACAAAAATATCAATTTTTGAGATGACAGAAATTGCAGAAAACTAAGTTAATGGAGATTTGAGGCTACAGATTCGCCAACAAAACATTTAAAACTAGAGGCTATAAAGTTAGCAAAAACCATCTAAAAAGCAACAACAAGCAACAATTTACAAATAAAAAATCTTTAAAACGTAGGCATTTTAACAATAATAAAAATATTTTTTTTGTTAATATCAAAAATACCAATTTTGGCCGGTATTGAAGTTCCAAAACAATTTGAAGGCAAAAAACTAAATTTGAAAGCCTAGATTAGTTAGAAACACACCTAGCAGTAGGTTTTATATGCTGAAATAATCAAAATTTTCAACGGTTCATTAATTGGTGCTCGAAAGTAGGAATTATTAATGAATATATGAATATATAATAAACGTAGTTTTGCGTCCAAAAAGCAATTTAGCAAGTTATCTATTGACAGCGCAAACAAAAATGAATTTGTAGACCATAATTGAATTAATTCAAGTGTTTTATAATTTTTGTGTTTACAAATACTGTTTTGAAGAACCAAAAGCAATTTGAAAGTAGGCAAGAAGACCACATCTGAAGAAGGACCTTTATACAATTTTGCAGCGTTTGCAAATACTGTAAAAATAATGTTTTCTGTTTCAATTGCTGCTAAAAGCAAACAGGATTTTAGACTATATTAATTAATCTACTTTTGAACTACGAGCTCCACGTGACACCAGCACTTCAATATACACAATAAAATCTTTTTAGGTTGATTTGCCAAAAATTAACTAAGCAACTCCAATATACAACTAAAACGTTATAACTCGCTTATGCCGCTTTCAACTTACACTAAAAAAATATTCAAAAGTAAACAAAATAATTGAGAATATATAAAAAATGTTAAAATTGTTTAATTCGCGCCATAATTCATTCAATTGAAAACACATTAATAAAGGCCTCGTAAAGAAAAGCGAGTTGTAATTAGTAAATGTGGGGAATGGAAATCGTAAATTCAATTGATTTATGTTGATTAGTTATGGCACATGATTAAGACACAAAATAAGGCGATAAAACGCATTTCCTTCCTTGTATATAAATTTTTCTATTAATGTGCCGGAACGGCACCATTTTAATCTTTATGGGTTCAATTCCATTGACAAAGAAGATTGTTTCATTATTTATTTACGCGATCGAATGGAATGGCCAGGTTTTACCACTCTTCCATTTATACAGGAGCAGGAGACTACTAAATCAACTTTTGCTATTAAAAATGTAATTACTAGTTTTATTGGCCCATACAAATTGGGCATCAAAATGCATGTATAAAACAAAAATGTAGCACATTGTCGTTTTTACAATTTTCCTAAAAACCACTCATATCGTAACGCTTAGCGTCCGTATAAGTTTTTATTGTAAATTTTAATTTTAAATAGGGGGGGAATTTAATGTGCATGCCGTGTTTCAATTAAATGGAGTTTCGGTCCCTCAATCCGTATAAATTGTACTCGATCATAAACTGGAATGTTCGAATTGGATTGGCGAACGTTATCTTGGCGGACATAACATTTCGAAAGTTTAATTGCGGAGTTAACTACTGTCGTGTCCATTAATATCGTTTAATGATGAGATGTATGTTTGGATCACCGTTCCTACACTCGCAGATTAATTATATATCGATACTAACATTTCGGCCATGTAATTAAATAAAAGCAACCCCTGAATTGCTCGCATACCGAACCGGACTTTACCATTATATTTCCAATTTACAATTTCAATTTGTTTCGAACCCGAATACGTCATTCGAATCACTATTTATTCAGCCAAACATAATCTTGCACAAAATTGATTTGGTCCGTAATATGTGTTGTTTCGGAATTATTAAAATAGTAAAGCGGCCGGGACTTCATAAATCTCCGAAGTAATGTAATTTTACTAAGTGCTATCCGATTTGGACGCAAGCCTACCCAAGCCAAGCCAAGCCTAGCCAAGCCAAGCCAAACCAAAGCAAACCAAACTAAACCAAACCTAACCAAACCACACCAAGTAACTTCCATGACTGTGTTAAACCATGTAAACGTGCTTAGTCGCTTCAATTAGCATGCACTATGAGCGTAATATGTGCATACATGCGTCCGATGCAAAGATAAAGCACATTCCTGAGATCAAATAACGGCTTCAATTGCATGTTAAATTGTTAATTAGGGTTTCTGAATGGTAAAAATATATTTAGATGGTTTTAATTCGGATTGAATTGATTTAATTGTGTTTTGCATAAGAGATGATGAGTTGATTGCGCAATACGCTTTTAATTAATATTAATGTAATAGTTGGACGTTTTGTTTATAAAAGGGTGATCGAGAAATGCGGGAGCTATTTGAATGACGGGATAATCTTTCAGTGACAAGCATGGAGTTCGTTAATAAATGACCAGTGCGATGGTCGAATGCAAATACATGTAAATGCGTCCATGTGAATAAAGAAGTGCCCCTATGTCCGATGAATAGTGGACACAGAGATGCAGGGTGGGCACGACATAAGCCGGCATGGTCTCGCCCTTCAGGCCGCCTACAACCACCCACTGTCAAGCGACATTATCTAACCCGTTTATATAGATCAAATCTGTATTATCTGCCATAAAACTCGCAAACACTCGTGCGTCATTATTTATTTAAATACGCCACCCGACACGCTATCAAGCTTTTAGGAACCGATTTAACACTTTCCATCAACTTTATTATACGATAAATGCTACAATTTTAATTAATACTAAAACCCGAAATATACAGTTTAACAAACATTATGCTTTAATTACTTATTTATCATTTGATTTCACTCCTGCAATTTTATTATTTACAACCCTTTTAATCGCAAATGTCACACGGAATGCATAACCGTCGGTCATTAGTCAGATGCATATTCAGCAACCAACGCTCATTGCCGACCAATTAAAAACTATTACATTATCAAACTGTTATCTAATCAATTATTTATATAAACAGTCTATACTCGCACATCAAAATATCACAACTTTACATTTGATAATGTTTTGCTTCATAATTAGTGGTATCATTTGTTTTTTCCCAAAGAATATTAAATAGCTGGTCTATGCCAACAAGCCAGAAACGTTAGAAGAGCTGCTGGCCAACATCGAACGCAAAATTCTTGGTAATTAGCCGATTTGTACTAGAGTCATGGAAAATTGGGCCCATTCACTCATGACAGCGCTTCCACGACGGACATTTGAACGATGTCGCAAATAATGTCATTGAATGTACTTTAATTTGAAACAAAAATCATTTCCATAACTAACCCACAAGTCTTTTAATTGAAAAAACAAAATGCGTCGCTATTAATGAAAAACTCTATAGAAGCAAAAAGAAATACAAAGGATAAAAGAATGAAAAGATGGCAGGATCAATGGAATCTGTACTCTGCCGAGAAAAGGCAAGCTGCGGACAGACTACAGATATACTAACTTAGGTCTTATAGTCCAAGTATTATAGAAGCAAAAAGAAATACAAAAAATAAAAGAATGAAAAGATTGCAGGATCAATGGAATCTGTACTCTGCCGAGGAAAGGCAAAGATATTCAAACTTGGGTCCTCGAGTCTAAGTATAATAGAAGCAAAAAGAAATACAAAGGATAAAAAAAAGAAAAAATGGCAGGATCAATGGAAAAAAAAGAAAAAGAAAAGAGATCCCAAAAATAAAAGAACGGGCAAAGAAAAAAAACAGAGACATGCTATTATACAAGAAAATTACTAACCGGTTAGGGAGCTTTTAAAACAAACCTGCCAAAAAATAAATAAAATGAGAACAAAAAAATTCTACTCCAAGCGATGCGGAACTTACGCTAGTAGAATGCGAGGCGTGGAAGGATGATAGAAAAGAATTAAAGAAGGAAAAATAAAGAAAACTACAATCATTAGCAATTGCATAAAATACGAAACAAAAGCCATAGAAGACAAAAGAAAGAGGAGAGAAAAACAAATTAAAAACAAAAAGATAAGAAAAAAAAACAAAAAAACCAATCAAAGAAATAGAAGATATAAGAATAGAAATAACAAAAACATTTAATTACCAAGCAAAATGACAAAGATAAGAAAAAGAAGGAAAAAAATTGCTTAAGAAAAGAATAACAAAATTGACAAAGAAATTTCCAAATGGTTTGTACGCTATAACAATATTGATAGAGTATAATACTTTCAAATTGTCAGAATATACCAGGCAAATAATCCCAAATTCACTGGAAGCAAAATTTTTGGTCTACCAAAGCATATTCAATTGGTAAAACTACATAAAATTTTTTAGGAAAGAAACAGGATACGACGAGGAAGAAGTTAACAAAGATCTAAAAAAATTAAAAACACACTTAAGGACAATGCATAGAAACATACCAAATAACCCTAAAACGGAAGAAGGAAAAGAATGCAAATGTAGTAAAGAGAGGAAACTTTAACGGTTACAGCTGGAGATGGGCCAGATATAGTAGACTAACCGTGTGATTTCCACAAAGGAGAATCCAACCCACCTTAACCCATAACTACACCAATAATATAAGATAAGAAGCACAATCCGACCCAACTAAACCCAAACCACACCAATAATATACGATAAGAAGCACAACCCAAACCCACCTTAACCCATAGCCAAAGCAATAATATAAGATAAGAAGCACAATCCAATCCACCTTAACCCATCACCACAGCAATAATATAAGATAAGAAGCACAATCCAACCCACCTTGGCCCATAACCACAGTAATAATATAAGATAAGAAGCACAATCCAATCCACCTTAACCCATAACCAAAGCAATAATATAAGATAAGAAGCCTAATCCAACAAAACTTAACCCATTACCAAAGCAATAATATAAGATAAGAAGCACAATCCAACAAACCTTAACCCATAATCGCAGTAATAATATAAGATAAGAAGCACAATTAACATCAGGAGTTACGCAGAAAAAAAGCCAAAAGGTAATCATGTTTAAGTTGTTTGGCCACCTACTGTGAAGACCTCACTCCGTCCTAAATAAAGTCAAGCAGCTAGCCCAAGAAACAACTGGGATATTTATTGAACTAGAACCCAGTTGGGGTTTTACATCAGACCAGAAAAGAAATAACTTGCAACGGAATACAAAAAATATGAATTGCACAAAATTATTCCTAATAGAACCAACACAAAATACTCGAAAGAAAATATTGCATATGGGTCCAAAAAAACTCCAAAGGTTTACAAAATAATATTGGTCTGAACAAGCACATGTATACCCAAGAAGATCCACTATGCAGCGGATGCTTGGAGGACTAAACAACTACTCAGGATCTTCTGTTTGAATGCGAAGCATGTAACCTGCAGCGTATAGTTCACTTTTACAAGCATATGCTAACCAAAAAAAAAAAATGATGACAATCCCTTGGCTTCCGGACTTTATAGAAAAGACAGAACTGCAAAAGTCTAAGATTACAGGATAAAAGAAATGGTTTTTATTATTGTTTTTTTAAATTTTCTATTAAAATCGATGGTTTTGCTAACTTTTTTGTAATCCTTTCAAAAATATTGTATTTAATTTTTTTTAGTAGCGTCGTCCTATTGTTCATCTCAATTGAGCACCTGGGACGCAATGCAACTAAGCTTGACATGACACTCCTAAAAAAAATACATTATTTTTGTATTTTTAAAAAAGCTTCTGGACTTTATAAAAAAGACAGAACTGCAAAAATCTAAGAATACAGAATGAATTAAATGGTTTTTATTATTATTTTTTTATTTTATATTAAAAATCGATGGTTTTGCTAACTTTTTAGTAATCCTTTCAAAAATACTGTTTTTAATTTTTTTTTAGTAGTCCTATTGTGCATCTCAATTGAGATGCACAATAGGACCACCGAAGACGCAATGCAACTAAGCTTGACATGACGCTCCTAAAAAAAACAGTATTTTTGAAAGGATTACAAAAAAGTTAGCAAAACAATCGATTTAAATAAAAACTATTTTATTTCATACGAACTGAGTTATTAGGGTTAAAAAGGCACTTGGTGTATGTTTTACTGTATTTTAAAATAAAAATTTTGAATTTTGAAATCGAAACATCGAAATAAATTAAAAAGAAATACAGTGAAACATACAGCAAGTGCCTTTTTAATTCTAATTATTAAGAAGTTTTAAGAGACAATATCAAAAACTAAATCTTTAAAAACTACCATTTTGAAATTACCCAAATAAAAAAACAAATGAAAAATAAGAAGGAAACAAAAAAATTCTATTTAATAATAACAAAAAAAATGTTAGTATATTTATAGATTACAATTTTTTTGTGCTTAAAATTGTTTCAAATATATTATATTTATAGTATTTTAAAAAAAGTTTTTTTCTATTTGCGTATTTTTCTTAATTTTTATATTTGTTTGAAACAATTTTTTTGGGCTTAAAATTGTTTCAAATATATTATATTTATAGTATTTTAAATAAAGTTTTTTTTTCTATTTGCGTATTTTTCCTAATTTCTACATTTATTTGAAACAATTTTTTTGTGCTTAAAATTGTTTCAAATATATTATATTTATAGTCTTTTAAATAAAGTTTTTTTTTCTATTTGCGTATTTTTCCTAATTTCTACATTTATTTGAAACAATTTTTTTGTGCATAAAATTGTTTCAAATATATTATATTTATAGTCTTTTAAAAAAGTTTTTTTTTATATTTGCGTATTTTTCTTAATTTCTAGATCTGTTTGAAACAATTTTTTGTGCTTAAAATTGTTGCAAATATATATTTATAGTCATTTAAAAAAAGTTTTTTTCTATTTGCGTATTTTTCCTAATTTCTACATTTGTTTGAAACAATTTTTTTATGCTTAAAATTGTTTCAAATATATTATATTTATAGTCTTTTAAAAAAGTTTGTTGTCTATTTGCGTATTTTTCCTAATTTTTACATTTGTTTCAAACATTTTTTTGTGCTTAAAATTGTTTGTAATATATATTATTTATAGTCTTTTAAAAAAAGTTTTCTTTCTATTTGCGTATTTTACCTAATTTCTACGTTTATTTGAAACAATTTTTTTGTGCTTAAAATTGTTTTAAACATATTATATTTATAGTTTTTTAAAAAAAGTTATTTTCTATTTGCGTATTTTTCCTAATTTTTTTGTGCTTAAAATTGTTTCACATATATTATATTTATAGTCTTTTAAAAAACGTTTTTTTCCTATTTGCGTATTTTTCCTAATTTCTGCATTTATTTGAAAGAATTCTTTTTTGCTTAAAATTGTTTCTAATAAATTATATTTATAGTCTTTTAAAAAAAGTTTTTTTCTATTTGCGCATTTTTCCTAATTTCTACATTTGTTTGAAACAATTTTTTTGTGTTTAAAATTGTTTTTCAGTACGTTTTTTGGATATTTAATTATTAATAATATTAATTAAAAAAATAATGATTATCAAAAACGTTTTTTAAATTTAGTAAAAAGAAATTGCCAAGTTTAGATTTTTTGTATATTTTTTGTTAATTCTCAAAAAAAGCCGGCAACATAATCTACATATTTCTTATAATTCGGTGGAAAATCAAGCAAAAATATTAATTGATAATTGATTTCAAACCTATTTTACTCAATCTTTTAAGATTTTAATTGTCAGCTTGGTATACTGGTATTTTGTGTTCCAGATGGAACACTGAATCAGTAAAAATATTAAATTCAATTAAAAAATTGCATCTTAAATATTTTGTAGAAGAATCTAAACTAAATAAATAATTATGAAAAGGTTATTTGTTGTACCGTTAAATTTTATATTCGTTGTAAAATGGGGCATTGCAAAAAGTAAATTCTGCGAAGGGCAGATGGCCCACGATATTACGGTTGCATGAAAATAATATAATGACAATATTTTTCTCATTTCAGGAAACCGCAGTTTACCGGGCTTTAATTTTATTAAAATTACGAAATTGCTAGCATTGGCTGATGGGAAGCAGATAATGTCTTCTCGTCTCTAAGTCGAAGTAATAATCGTGAGTTATGATTGGGATTGTATAATGATTGCGCTGTGCTGTTAATACAATGCATGAATATGCAGGCGCCGGTCAATTTGTTTCGAAATGTACTCCAATACATCAAGCTTTACTTGTCGTTAAGTCCGTCTGTATTAGTGGCAAACTGTCACACGGACAAATCTGTTTGTACCATTAGGATATTTCACCGAAATTACATTTGTCAGGTGGAATTTAATATCCTCTCCCCGCGCCGACAACATCCCATTGTTGCTGCGTTATGCGCGCATTATCCGTTATTGTTTATCCGCTTTTTGTGTTCGATCTGTGACTAATCACGCACTATCCAGTGCAGAATTACAAGCCGATTTATATTTCCATTACAAAATAAATAGCCGCATCAATCTCCTGAAATATATTCAAAAATAAACAATTGAAAAGCAAACATATGAATACGGCAACGTATATGTAAATATGGTTAGGGGAAACTATAATTACTTGCACACATTTGCCCACTCCCACAACAAATGTTACCTGCTGCAACAATTGAAACCAAATTACTTTCATTTCAATTATAAAAAATAATGAGCGCGCATTAACATCGGCGGTTTTTTAATTTTCCCGAATGGCAATCATCAGAATGTTTTATATTTTTATTAGCGCTGTGCAATTAGGGGCGGTGTAATGTTTTGAATTTGTTAAATGTCGCGTCGTTAAATTTAGTGCGTTGGAAAGTCATAACACTCGTAACGGTGGATGGAAATATAGATGAGAATTCATAAACGCGAGCTTTCCGCATATTGGACGAATGTGCGTTGAATTGTGTTGATGCGGCGGTCGGCAATAATTCCTGTGAGTGACCGCCACATTGCGGGGGCTCCCCGATGTCTGTTCTAATCTTCATTACTACGGCATTAATCTAGCTATTGTGTTCGCACAATTCACCGCAAAAATTCTGTCAATCATCGGCATCAAAGTGACCTATATTATGTGCGTTTATTGACACACGGAATTGTAATTACGATTATTAATTATCGCAAAATATTTCTGCTTTATCTGAAAACTAA
>JARJEC010131765.1:0-16869 GCA_030264575.1 Tachinus sp. AB-2021
TATAATCAATTTCTTTGTAATTTAAATAAAGCGGAGGAAAAAGCACTTGTCTTTAATTCGTCTTAGGATGTCCGTTTGAAGGCATTGCGTTTCATCAACACCGGTATTAGCATGTTCTAATTTTGTATGCTGCATATAAAATCAGAACATGCTAATAGCAGTGCTGCACTGCTTACTATCAAGCCAGTTTCTCTGGCATAGGGTACAAAGACAAACGCGTATAAAGCTTATTATCGGAGGCAACAAGCAAGCGGCTTATAAATAATTAAATAAAATGAAATAAAATATTTGTTTGTAGTAATTCATTGTTAATTTGTGTAGATTTTAGGTAAATTTTTACTGGTAATCACAATTGTAATTTTGTCGTGCCACATGGATATTTATAATATTTTTTAAAGTTTAATTGGTGGTTGGCAAAATATTTCTTAGCGAAGAATTTTATTATGTTAAGTAATTTAAAATATAAAAAAATAATGAGCTCTTAAACCAACAATGTAAAAAATTTCATTATTAATTTACAATTTAAGATTCTCTAGCAAATTTAACTCCTGGTTAGTCCTTGTTGATTGTTCAGTAGTAATCTGCTAATATAATTCTGCTCCACTTGGCTTGGTAACGTTTTTCCAACTTAGAATCCCAATGGAACCTTTCTCCGTGCTTTTCGCTAGTAGCCCCTACAATTTCCGGAAAAAATCTAGGTGTAAGTCTATACAATGAATTTTGCAACCCACCGCTTGATAAGTCAACAATAGGTGACAAATCAACTCTCTATAGCTCTCACTCTTGTAGTTATCCAAAAAAATTGCAACAACATTCTTAAAAGGTTTCTATGCTTTTTAAATTGCTCAATTTTTCTTCGAATATCCCATGTTTAACTTCCTGATTTGACGTTCTACGAAAATAGCCTGTTTACCATAGTACTAGTTACAAGTATTATTAGTTATAAGTATTACTGTATCACAAAAAAGTTGAGACTATTTGAAATAAAACAACTTAAGTTTAATAATGAGGGTAGTTAGTTAAAACAGTATTAGCTATCAAAGTTTGTGTGGCATGACTAGTGTTGGCCAGTGTTACTTAGAGAAAATGTATTTTCCGTTCTAGTTAATAGCAAACTCCATAAATGAATTATTAGAATTAGGATAAATTTCTAAAATTATAGTCTCTATTTAAAACAAAAAGTCCATAGATCAAGATCAAATACTTCAAAAATTTAAATAATTATGAGATTTGTCTAGTTACAATCACTTAAACCAAATAGGAAATAAACTAAATAGGAGCCATAATCGAAATCGGCTGATTTAAAAAAATCGCATTGTCCTTGGAAATGAAAATTGATAGAAAAATCCTTTACTACCAATAAACTAATCTAAAAAAACTCGATACTGCCTTATCAGAATTGTTCTAGCATTTTTAGTTTCCTATAGTAACGTAGTAATTGTTTACTCTGTACATTGATAATTATACTAGGATGCTCATGCTAATTCTAATAGAAGAATTAAATCAAGCAAAGAAGAGAAATGTTTTTGGACAAGACGATCTATTTTAAGGAGACCAGATCCTGGTGCAATACCTACTTTTTAGTAATTTAGATGATCTTGATGAGTTTAGAGATCTTTTGAGGATGGATAAAGAACGTTCAAACAAAGTTCAAAATATCTACTCCCGATTAAAATAAATTGGATTCTCGGGCCACCGATAATTTGTATGCTTGATTGTGATACGTTTTTACTGTATATTATTTTCATCTAAATAATATAGTAAGAGGCAATTAATCTATATGAAACCGTAAAAAATATCTAATTTATAATAATGTTTTATAGTCTATTTGTTTTATTGTATTCTATTTTAGTTTTGGAATATGCCCTAACATATTCAATAATAAAATTTTACATGCAATTTTATTAGCCAATACTAATATTAGTAATTTATGAACTAACGTTCATTCATAAAATGTTCCTGTTCGTGTGCAATTTTATAAACCTTCAAATCTACGAGGGGAAACTATTTTCAGATTTAATGTGCAGCAAACCGAAATATAAATTTTATGGAATAAATATTATGTTTCGCAGAAATTAAATTTTTATAAAAGCAGGTAGTTTATAAACTCTAGGTTATTAATTGACCATCCGATATTAATACAATAACTTTTATGTTAAATCAATTGAACAGAATCAATTTATTTGCTATGATAATAATAAACAATTAAAACCAATTAATACAATTTTATGAAATAAATGTAATGGATATCTATGTATTTATAACGAAAATATGCAAATATATGATTCATATCAACATTAAATTTTCACTCGTTTTCTCAATTATGCATTGCATTATTGTAAATGGTGCGTTTCACGTAGCGTGGTCTGAAAATTTAAAAAAAATCAGCCACCGATTCAAAAACATTCTCAAACAAGCGTCTCTATACAATAAACGTATAGTAAAACACGCCGTGTATTTATTTATAGACCCACTTCTGGGAGGAATATGAGCTTCCTTGGCAATCTAAATTCATTCTGTTTTAAGTCAGCTAAATCTGTGATGTGTTTCTTAATTAGTTAAAAAAATAAGTCGACCGCAAAAATATCTGTGATAGTAAAATCGTAACGCTTACAATACATTTCCACGAGCGAACATTTCCCATTTGTTTTAATTATAAAATAATATTTCAGGCGCTTGAATTAATTAGTTATTGTGTTTAGTGTGTGATAAGGAATGTATTTATTTTAAAATACATGTTTTAAAAGTAATGTTTAGTGAATAGACTCGTCCATCCATTCCAAGGATATTAAAAATGTCGCACCGTCGTGGACCGCAGAAAAAGAATGTCCGGGCCATCATTTCCTTCGGGAAATCAAATTATAGAAGGGTAAATACTGTTTGTGTGGAGATTGATTGATTATTTTTACTCTATATTTATAGTTTGGTGAAGAAACAGGAATATTAATGATATTATGATAGGTTATGTCTACGGCTATTTTCGTATAATCGTGTGCTTGGTTGCATCCTCCAAACTAACATATATGATAGGACACTATTTTTACAAAAATCTGTAACCTTAGTTTGAGATGACTTGTGATTAAATAAAACAATATAATTTTAAACAACAAAAGGTGTTATTTTAATCATTCAATTATTTTATTAAAATTACTATTATAAGTTATTAAACAAATGTGCATTAATGAAATAATTAATACAATAATTAGCTTAAAGTAAAGAGATCTTTTTATTGATGCAATCTTATTGTTAAATTCAAAATATTTTATTGTAAATAGAAATTACAATTACCAATAATTCATGTTTTTGTTACAATCATTATCATCAATTATTTTATTTTAAAAATATAATTTCTACATATTATTATGTGTGATTTTATTATAGAAACGAATTGAAATTTGCCTTATTTATATACTTAAACCAATCCAAAATGCTAATTAAATGATATAATTTATTTGCTTGAAAAATAATTGAAAGCCAAAATAAAAATATTTGTATATTGTGAATGTCGGTCTAGGTTAGGACCTTGGTTTATTAAATGTTGGCATTGCTTGAAAATCTGCTTGGTTTTGTTGTAAACTGCATTATAGACAACGCTGCACTATTAAAATTAGACAGATGAAATTTGTATTTATGTTCTTAGATAAAATTGAAACGAAAAATTATTAATATTTAAACCAAATTTCTTATGTATTTGTAATATGTGACATTTAATTGTTAAAAGCAGTTAAATTGTGTTTAATTTTTTACTATAAATTTTTATATTTTTTTCTGTTCGTATACACAATTTTTCTTTTGTCACAAATCATTTGTATTTATCAAAAATTATTTAAGAAAAGTTTTCTATTTTCTTCTAACTATAAATTGTTTTATTCTCACCATATCTTAAGAATAATTATAAACGGTCAATAAATGCCAATAAATAATACGATATGTGGAAAAGTGTTGAAAAATATCAAACTTTTATTAATTTGTATAAAATAGACATTGCAAAATTTAAAAAAAACACGTGTTACAAAATCTTGTTAAAGCCCGTACGTCAGAAAATATTACTAAAAATACAATCAAATTGTCACATTGTCAAAATAATATCATTTGCGATATATCAATAAATGTTAAAAAAAGATCCCAAGTGTCAAGAATTACATATCTATTCAAAATCTGGAGAAATTTCACAAAATGTTTANTAAAAAAAAACATTTAAAAAAGTAAAATAATTATAAGAAAATTTTAAGAATTAAATAAAATATTTGAATATGTTAAAATATATTGAATGGTGGTAGCATTTACAAATTTTATTCTGATGTGGTTTGTAATGCGTTCCTGCATTGCGGCCCTGCTAGTACTATTGTGCACCTTTGATGTCTCACCTCGGTAGCAATAAACCCTCTTCTTTAAGATCCAGGAACTTTTGCCAAATAATAGTCTTTAGCACTTCTCCGGTTAGCTTGCCGAAGTGAACTTTGCTCTGCACGTTGTATGCCTCGCATTTCCATACCAGATGCTGTGAAGTCTTTTTGTCTTTCAACCATCTCACAGCATGCTGGATCTTCTTATATAACCAATCTATGCATGGGCTTATTAAGACTACATTGTCCGGTAATCAGTCCTGTAATGCTATGCTTTCTGTTGAGGATTTTGCGTTGGTTCTGTTAGTTTGTGGTTCATCTCTTGGCAGGTTTTCCACAATTTTTTGTATTCCATTGCAAGTTGGCTTTTTTATGCCAAAAGTTTATTTTAATCCAGTTGATCCCTTTTCGGATAGTTGGTTGGCCCGAAGGTTACCTTCTATGCCTTGGTCTTTTGATGTCTAGAACAGGCACACTTTGTTCTTTGTAGCCTGTGCCTTCAAACTGTTTATGCAATTCAAGACCGATGTAGATTTAATTACTGGCAATAATAATACCTGCAATGTTGCTTGGCTGTCAGTTGGTAAGTTACATTGAACTCCCGACACATTAGTTCTTGGCAATCCACTCAATAGTGGCAACGTTTGCTTCCACAAACATAGACATACTTGACCAGGAATAGCTAATTTACTCCCTAGGCTGATTGTCTTCATACGAGGTGTGGCTATTAAATAACGGGACTAAAGCCGTAAAATATTTTATTCTAAATTTATACACATTTTGTAATTATCAATTTGTATATATGCCCCTCCTCTATGGTTACAACGCTGCATGAGATGTTTCCATTGTTTGTAAAAGTTTTTCTGTGAGCTTTTTTTAGACGCGCTTTTTGTTTTGCGGCATCAACACTCTGAAATCTTGTTTATTTTAATGAAAATTTGACTTTGGCGAAGAGATAAACATTATATGGTGCTAGGTCAGGTGAATAAAACAAATGATCTAATACTGGTATTTGATATTTACTTAGAACTGTTGATTTGTAAGCACCATTTTTGCACAAACTTTTTCCATTAGAAATTTGGTTTGGTTTAATTATTTCTTGTCAGTTCTTACAGTTTCAACAATTGCACGAATAGGCAACTGACAGCCACATTGGATCAATTAGTAATTTTTTCAATATTTTCAAACAGCAAATCGGGCGTGCTGCTTCCTCCACGGCTTCTCGGCCAACTAGGAAATGCTGAAACGACTCAAGGACTGTTTATTAAATTATATCACTTAATAAACATTCCTTGTCATTTATTTTGTTAAAGAATTATGAAGTTTGGTAGAGGTTTCATATGAAACTTTACGACAATTTGTCGATGTATTAAAATATTTATATTATTATAGGCCAACTAGGAAATGCTGAAACGACTCAAAAATTCTATCACATGATAAACATTCATTGTCATTTACTATTTTTAGTGTATGATAAGTTTTAGTAGCGGTTTTATATGAAACTTTACGACAATTTCTCGCTCTATTAAAATATTTATATTATTATAGGCCAACTAGGAAATGCTGAAACGACGCATACATTCTATTACTTGATAAACATTCATTATCATTTACTTTTTTTAATGAATGATAAGTTTTGCTGGTAGTTTTATATGAAATTTTACAACAATTTGTCGCTCTCTTAAATTATTTATATATTTTAGATAAAACAAAAAAAAGAATCTTACAGAAACGAAGGACATGACGTACTGGCAGGACAAAGACATCAATCAAAAGAAAACACTTTGAGCTATAAAACTGTCGGTGGTACTATTTTGACGCACGTATAGTTTGGTAGTAGCATCAGTCTCGTTATTTTATATATATATATATATATATATATAAAAGCCCCGGTAACATTTTGGTTTTTGGCATCCATTCGTCGCCGTTTGTCCTGGTATAATACTCGTCTCTTGACGGTAGTACTACGTTAAAAGACTGCTAGTCTTAAAATAGACGTGTTTGTTTTGTAGACATCTCGACTAGTTGAAATGGCAGTGTGAATAGTACTTCCGTTGCTGATGTGTATATCAATCTCACCGCTACCGTTATTATTTATTGTTAAAATTTATTGTGCCACATTCTTGAAATATTTGAAAATCTTTGAAACATGTAAGAAAAACTAAAACTGAATAAAAAATTTCTTTTGTGAGCGACTTTTCAGAACAAGATTCATTAGCATTTTCACAACATGCAGTTATTTTTTTATAATGAACAGCGAACATTTTGATATTTCTTACTGCAATGCATTTAAGGTTGCAATTACCCAATCATATTTAATTTATATAACATTTTTATTGGGTTATTGGCGCTTTGTGATTTTTCTAGGGAAATAGAGATGTTCAATTATATAGTATTGTATAACCAACATAGTTTGGCCCATGGAATTCGTTTTTGTGAAGATATAAAAAATGACTCATGACACAAGTGAGGTCTAGAGCATGCTTAAAAATAAAAACAGAACTTGTTTTGTCTATGAGCATACTCTAGATCTCTCTCGTGTTATGAATCTTTTTGTATCATTGCGCGAAAACGCCTTCCATAGGCCACGCTATGTTGGTTGTACTATACTTGTGCCATTTTGCAAAATTTATTCAGAAAATAATTGCAACGGGGTTGTTGTTTGTATATTTTTCAACGTTATAAAACAACGGATTTACACGAAACAAAAATCAAATGAAAGAGTAAATATTGATAATGCTACTGAATATAAAATGATTCTAATATAACATCTTTTACATTCAGTTTTATGTTTTTTGAATTTTTATTTCACTACATTTAAACTATTTCTACACTTTGTTGTGCCACTCAATTAAAACCATTTTGATGTTCAGTAGCATCACCAATATTTACTCTTTTGTTTGCAATTTGTTTCTCGTAGATATATTATTTTATAACATGGACAACGGTACAAGCAGCAATCATATTTCAAACGTTTGTGGTTGCGTTTATTTTGTGGATAAATTAAAAAAATGGCATAAGCACTTTATATTTGAACATCTTAATTTCGACACATAAACTACTAAGCGCCAACACAACCGAATAAATATTTTATATTAATTAATTTAATTGTTTAATAAACAAATTAATATTTGCAGAAACAACGTCTCAAATAAAATCAAATGATAAAGATTTGCCACCTTAATTATTAATTTTGATAATCGATTAAATGCACGGCGCTTAGGAAGAGGAAAAAGATGCTCAAAAACTTTGCTGTTTAATATTAATAAAAATGAAGTGCAAGTGAAAAAACCGATGTTTTAATTTTGTCCTGGAAAGTTGCTCTTAGAAGATTTTTTATTTTATGAAAGGACGTAATATTAATAAAAAAATAAAGTGAAGTCAATCTGAGTGGCCGTGTGCCCTTCTTATAAACGTTAAAAGAAGAACAACCAATACAATTTAGAACCAGTATTACAACGCCTAAAGAATCAAAAAGATCAAATAAATGGTTTCAAATCAATTATCAAATTTCACATTGCTACAAACGGCTATAATGAACAATTGTTTTACTCTCTTAAAAGATTATCGGTGCACCTTAGTGATTTCCGCATCGCTTTGAATTAAAATTAACCAAATAATTGATTAACGTGTTTATAGCCACCGCAAGTAATAAAAAAAGTAAAAGTAAGTTGTTTATCATATACAGGAAGGGCAGACAAACTTCATTCTTACTTGGGGTGGAACTATTACTTAAATTTTGCAATCCAAGTTTTTTCTGCTTATATGGTATAAATTTCACATGATATTTATAAGTTTTGAGTTTTTTTTAATGCTGTTAAATAAACACATTCAATATTTTAGATTGATATTTTGTGGCAATCCACAAAAATTCAAGCAATTTATTTATCTATTTATTTATTTGTTTACAAACAATTAAGCATATAATAATGAATGTACTTAAAAATACGTTACGTAAACAGATTTTTGTTCCACTATTAACGGGAAAGATTGCTCATTTTAATAAATTTTAAAGTTTATAATATTTAAAATGGTGTTATAGTAGTATTATTAAAAATAAATTTCAAAACTGACTTTTATATATATATGTTATATAAATTTAAAATGATCAGTAAGTCGACTTCAAAATAGTAAATTAAAATAAATAAATTATAAATAATTTAATAAATATTAATAGTTGCTAAGCATACTAGTGTATGCCATGTAGAAACTAAAGTATATTATTAACAGGTTACGAGCGAATTAACATTTTTATGAACGTTATAGTTGAGCGTGACAGGTTGAAAGTAATTGTTAATTAAGAGTCAGATGAACCGAGGGATGAAATGTGGTGGTGCAGTCGCGTAGTAACGACGGCAATATTAATTCCGGCGGTGCGTAACTTTTGAAACTCCCGCCTGCCTGCAATTACTAAATGACTGCAGGGAGAAAGGACGGAAAAATACAGACGATAACTAGCGAATAAGGGATGGAGAGTCGCGACGTGCTTCTGCCGTGGGGACATTCACAGTCTCGAATCAATACTTGCGCCTGCGTGGCCGCTGCAACCCCACCTCTCTGTACAGTCGGGGGCGGTAAATCGCACATTACCTTCTATCAGAATATCAACGCTGGAGCTGAAAATCCACCGCCGATTGTACAGAGGCGTACGACTAGCGGTGTTTTTCCGCATTACTTACTTGTATGTGCCCGAGCAAAACATACCCATCCATCCATTCAGAAAAGCAAACGCTCGCGATGAAATCGAAATTATTAGAAAACATCACGACGCTGTAGTGTATTTTAGTGTCTATAAAAAGTGAGCTTCACAATATCAATCGACCACCCCATCTCCTTTTCACACATACAACCACCACGAAAACACAAAACGTGCCTGATTATACGGAATATTCCTTTCCTGCCTCTTTTATACATTTTATACAAGGTAGCTCTTGCATGTAAATTTAATTAGAGTGATTGTGTTTACTACTGGATGGTCCAACAAACACCAGCAACAACAGCAAGGATATGTCGCAATATGATATCCTACAACAATTACAACAATCAGGGATACAATAAGCTTTTCACACAGGTGAGCGAGAATGGCTTTCAATTCGGAAAAATCCGCATTGCGTTAGTTTTTTGTGTCCCTTTATTATTATTATTATTTTTATATATGCCGCTTAAACACAGCCCCTGCAATCTGCGTGATTGTTCAACGGAGGGGGCGGCAATTCTATCTCGCCTATAACAATAATAATAATTCTAAGAATCGTGCTAATCGTTTATTGCTGTACGCACGATATATGCCATGCTTTGCGTCAGCGTGACGTCACGTTTACCCTACACGATTTCGAATTGATGGTAATATGATATTAGCCCCCGCATCACACCAACCCCATGAATCACCCCCTCCCGCCACTCTGTACAGCGCCCGTTTGCAAAATGCCATGTCGCGACTTTCCAAACCGGAGCCGACCAGATTCAGCGACGTTTCTAACATGATTTCCCTCAGGATATTCAACCCTTTTTGCCACTTTTATTGTCTGGCGGCTTTATTTGTGCTTATTTATGTGTCTTGCGGGGCAGTTTTTATATATGTGTGTAAAAATATTGCTGCATTTCATATGTTTCAAGCATATTATAAATCATATACATTGCAAAATTAAATCAATCAGTGATTGATATTTAACAATATGTAATATAAATCAGTTGCTGCTATATTAATATCGAACTAATAATATTACCACATGGTAGATTTATATTTTTAGCGATTTTAATATCAAAACAAAGGCTAATAAGCCAAGAAAAACAATGACTGTATTAAATTTCTAAATATTATTTATTTACTACACGGAGATTAGATTCTTAAATCAATTTAATTAGAAATATGAAATTCAAAATCATGAAAAACCAGAAAACCTGTTGCTTGAAATTTTATTGTCAGAAATATCACCAATTATTTTAGGTTAGGTTTTGTATTATTACTAAAATAACGTTGTCAATATTAGTAAATTTTAATGTTAAATTTACAATAGAAATACAAAAAAATGATTCAGTGGAATTCTAGATTATTTATTATTAAAAAACAAATTGTTTCGTGTCGGGACAAAAAAGATATTTTTAATTGGGTCAATTAATTAATTAATTAATTTTAGTATACCTTTCCGAATTTCAAGCCAATAACTATCAACTGACAATAAATTGAAGCACTTTTTTAACATTTAAAAATTCAAAATATTTTTATACTATTTACAAAATTGTTTAAAATGTTTTGTTAATGAAGAGTTTTTAAATTTTTTATTTTTTATTCTTTTGAGCTTTTATTAAAATTGTATTGAATATTATTAACTGCGGCTTTTATGAAACAAATTGGGATATCAACCAAATAATATAAAGTTGTCAAACTTTGTAATTATGTATATTATATTAACCGTTAACATATGCAATTAGTGTGTACTTCATTGCGTGATGTGTTATATCACGCGTTGGTCTATTTCCAAACTATGTTACACAATTGGATGTAATGAAAATCAATTTATATCTAGACACAACAAAAATAATATATTGTGTGTTAGGTTGGTCATAGATTGTATATACACAAAATTAGTAGCATTGCTTGGCTTTTTTGTAAAGTTGATTTATGTAATTGTACTGTTGAATGAATCAAAATATTTTGGAAAGAAAATCTTATTGCCTCAATTTATTACATTTCAAAGTATAATTATATAAATTATGATATTGATATTTTGCACAGCAAAAGTTTAACTTAACTAGAAATAAAATAAAATGTTGAAAATGATTTTATTAAGAAATTCTTGAATCTACAATTAAATACAATTATTCTATAAATAAGTTGTTTAACTTTTGAGTTTGCAAATTAAAATTATAAAAATTAAGTAAAATTAACATGGATTTTTTTTAAATCCATGTCAATTTGATCAAATAAAAAGAAAAATGAAACCACACTAGAATAGTTAACAACAAAAAAGTAACAAAAAAAATGTGACAACTGAGTGAAATTTGAAAAACTTTATTTTGAAAATTTTCAGAATGGATCAAATAATTTTTTTGAAAATATTCGATTTACTGATCTTATCTCTGATTCTCTTTTGCTATCCCGAATGATACCGGTAGGAATGACTATTCGATCACCACTAAAGATCTGACCGTGCCTAACGATGCGTAATTTATGCAAACATATACATTTGGCTGTACTAGATATACCACCCCGGAGGTTATATTGCACTACTATTCAACTTTTTAATTTAATTTTTCAAACATTTCATAGCTTTTAATAATTTTACAAGTCATTTGTAAAATATTTTTGTGTTTTCTTAATATTTCAACGTTTCACAATATTTGTCGAGATTTAATTTTTTTTATTTGATCGCCAATTTTTTGCTATTTTATTATTTCAGTGAAAACAACAAAAGAATTGTAGCTCCTATAGGAGAAAAGCAAAATCTAATAGATGGCGCTTTTGAGATGTTCAAATGGGGAAAACAAACCCACATGATCAATGGCAACCAATGACAAGTAATCTGTCGCTGTTCGAATTATGGATAAAATAAATTATATTGCTGATAGAAATAAATTATTATATTAATGAAGAAAAGACGGTTTTTCGATCAGTGAACAAAAACATTGATACAATTGATATAATGTATTGTTTATGTTGTTAACAGTGATAGTTTACAATAACATTGATCACATGGGTTTTGTTTTCTCCATTTGAGCAGTTCAAAATTTAATACCAGATGTCAGCTACTTTGCTAATTTTCTCTTTTACTACATTTTTTTGGCTAAAAATATTTTGATATTTGGACAATGTGTTTATTTAAATGTCCCATATAGCATAGTAAAACAGGATGAAATATTTTTGAAGAGGAGGTATAATTATTTTTAAATATTTTATTAAATACAAATGTTACATTCTGTTATATGCAATATTAAATTAGATTAAATTCTCTACAACAAATACTCATTGTTGTGTAGTGTTAATAATTTTGGAGAAGAAGAATAAAATGAATTAACTATTTGTAGAAATTTCAAATCAGGTATAAGAAGGAGCAGAAAATAAGGAATTGACATACGACACTAAAAACAACAATATCAACAATATTAATAGTATTAATCTGCTTAACTTAAAAAAAAAGTTAAAACAATCTTGACAGACAATGACCAACTCTATTTTGAACGTCTAGCATAACTTTTAGCAATATTTTCAGTTGTAGTATTTACTTACTTACTTTTTAAGTATCCCCAGAAAAGAAAGCATTAAATCTGTGTAATGAGATGGTCACTCAATATTGAAGAAATTTATTTTATTATTCATTACCTTTCCCTATTAACAGTATCTACATCGCCAATGTGATCTGTTTGATATTGCTGTTAATTTTATTTATTTAAAATGAAGTATTATGTAGTAACGGCAATCGCCATCATGAACAGATTGGTTCAAGATTCGTCCAGAACTTATTTTTGATCAAACTACAAGTTCTTTTGAATAATATGATACTTTTTCTGTTTTTTAAAAACGATTATTTTGCTTCTTAACACAAACAACAAGGTAGCAAAGTAGTTTGCTTTATTGCTCCTTATCAAATTTTGCTAAAAATTGGGTTTTGCTTCTTTTAAATTATGTATGGATGGATAGAAGTAATTGTCTAAGTTCAAAATTCTTCTTAAAGTACGAAGAATTTTGTACTTAGCTTCTTGTCGAAGTTTTTGACTCTGCTTGAATATTTTTATTTGAACGAGCAGAACGAGCTGTTTCAATCTACTTTACATCACTTATTATTGAATTTTGTAAAAATGCGTTTGATGAACGTCCAATTGTACTTTTTGTGTGGAGTTCTTAGATTAGGACGCGTTTGCCTAAAAGCTCGTTGTCTTTAAATTACGTTTTGTAAATACAATTTAATAATCTTTGCTCGTGTTTAAGGAGACTTATAACATTTTACCTATCTACTCTTATACAATTTTTTTGTCAATTGTATAGGAAATAACACAGTTATAACAATATTTTATAGCTCTGTACATTTTGCTGAACCGCAAATACATAATAAATATCTTAAATAATACAATTTTATATATATATATATATATATATATATATATATATATATATTTACATATATTATAATTACTAATACTAATACTAAATAATACCATTTTTATAACGGTGCCTGAAGCGGTTGCTTCATCTTCCAGTGCATAAATTTGCCACTCAGTACTACTTATGCAATGGTAATTACAATTTTTTTGTAGATCAAATGGTTGGCCAACCAAACTAAGCTGGCTACAGAATGTAGATTTTAGAACTTTACATCAAGTTTGAGATAAGAATACAGCCTAAAATGGGCATATTTCAACATTATCATTAAACTATGTTAGTTGCAGTTCTAATATAAACTGAGAGCTACTGGCTATTCAATTCATAATAGAAACCTTGGATAGTTTTGTTGCAAATAATATTGTAGATTTGAAGCAAGATTGTCTCATTGTTAATGAGCAAAATTTTATTGCTATATGTTCTCTATGACATTGGCAAATGAAGGTGCACCCGGCCTTAATATCCCAGACAGGTATTGTAACAGCATAAATCAGTTTAAAAAAAAAATAAAAAAATGTTGAAGAATGTTTAAATATGACTTAAATGAAACATTATGCACAATTACTAATATTCTAGCAAAGAAAGAGAAATAATTGCTGATTAATAATTATTCAGAATAAATTTGTTTTTAAACTTAATTTTGAATAACAGAATTTTTACTATTTATTTTACTTAAATTATATTTGCTATCAAATAACATTTACAGTCCAACGAATTCCATGAAAACAATAATCTCACATTTCAAAGTTCTTAAACCTCGTAAATCAATTTGAATAGACCAATGTAAAACTAAATATATGTACATTTAATGATACATTTAACCTTGTAGGTAGGTATATTACAAAATTTAATGTCTACCTACGAAGCTGTAGGAGCTATAAAACTGAAATATATATTCTTATCACTACTTGTATGGAAAATTGCCAGGTGGCTAGACGTTATAGAAGAAGGGATTAAATTCTTCTTATGTTGCCGTTTTTATTTGAATTTGTTAGTTTTATACAAAGTGTTGAATATTTAGCCATTCCCCAATTCCTTTTTATATTTCTATAGAAAAACATGTTAATATATTGTGTGGCAGATCACTCAAAAAACGAATTATTTAGGGAGGTAGGTTAGATTTTAACAATATCCTATTTTGCTAACTGTAAATAATTTAATAATTTCTTAGACATTTCAAAGCAAGTTTAATATAAACCATCATTAAAGTTTTATTTGTTTATGTGCGCCTCATTAAAATTCTATAATCATACTCTTGTTTACATACGAATGAATATGAAAGCTTTTTTGAAGCTTATACTAATCTGAAGATATAATGTTTAGGGCGGATTTGTGTTACAAGCAATGCAGTAAACCGTTGCAGCAATTTTGCGGACAGCTACAAAAAGCAATGCGTACATGGGATGGGAAATTCTTGCTGCTAGCCAAAAGTGATACATTTAAAATGTGTTGTTTTATTGATTTCCTAGTAGCTGTGCTATTGGATATACATTTTTGAATTGTTGGATTTATAGTATAACGACATTATTAATTTATTGACTATTTCTCACAATTTTGTTATCGATGTTATGATAAAATACTACTGCCAGGTGTACGAGTTTTATAGTTTGCTATAAAGTGCATATACTTTTATTTTCCAAAATGTAACTATAAAAATTCAGTTTCAGTCTGTTTCTATATATTTGTTATTAGACTTTTAAATTATATCTTTTATTATTTTTGTTTATAAGTACATATTTTATTCTAATTACACAATTTAGGACAAATATAGTTAATAATTTAATAATTTTTCATATAAAACTTGTAATGATTTTTTTTTGTTTTTCTAAAAATCAACGATTACATAAAAGATCTTAACAAGTTATTTAAAAATTTTTGCAAAATATTATGAAAATATGAACAAATATTGCAAAAATAAATGTCAATGAAACAGAATATCTAAATGTCGAGAAAGAAAGAAAAATCGATTTGCAAAAAATTGATTTATTTTGAAAAAAGCACTAAAAGTTTCAAAATGTTAAAATAAAAATATTTTGCAAATTTTAAGATATCTTAAAAGTTAGTTGAAAATATCGAAATGAATATCCTTTTACTAATTTTTAAATAAAATTTGAAATTATTAAACAAATATTTCATATTAACACGTGTTCGTATCGCACACTAATAAGCTATGGCTATGTGAAATTGCATATTTTCCATTACAAATTCATTTGTTTGCAAAGATTGATCATATTATCTGTTACTAACCTAAGATACTATTTGATTCTGACTATTAATAATTAATATAATATAATAATTTTATTAAAAGTTCTTTTAAAAGCCTCAGCAAATAACTATGTACTTATTTGCACATTACTTGCATGTGTTTATGTTTTCAATTCTTTGAAAAAAATTAAAATTCTTATTTCGATAAAAGTTTTATTTAGATCAAAATCATATTTTATACTAATTTGTCCGATCAAACTATTCTTTTTCTCTGGTTTTTTTTGGACCTAGTGAGGTGTTGGTCTAAGATGCCTTTGACAATATCAGTTTTCTTCTCGGCTCAAGTCTTGATGTTATGTCCTTGTTATCCTTTCACTCAAGTCAGCTCAAAAGACCTCACTTGTTTTAGCAACGCAGTAGCACGGCACACGCATTTACTTTATCAAAATGTTCAACGTAGTTCAATTCACTTTGTTTACGAGTACAAATTTTCAAGATATATAATGATTAAATTATAAGGATTGCTTCGACCTCTACTATGTGGTACTTCATTATAAGAAATAAATAAAACAAAAATTACTATGTTTTATAACCACAAAATTTATTTATTTATTCAAAATAAAAATAAACGCGACTCCAGTTTCGATTTATGAAGGCCATTATCAGGTGAAACTCCAGTCGCGTTTATTTTTTTTTAATAAATACATAATTTTGGTTAAAAAACATAGAAATTTTTCTGTATTATTTTTAATTGACTTGTGTCATGTAGTTAGGGATCTTTTTCCAAAGTTATAGTAATTTTTGTTTTATTTATTTCATATAATGATTAACTTTTCCATAAAGCTGCTACGTTTATATTAAATTAGAGGCTTAGATGCAAAGGGGTCCAACAGGTCCATTACATTCAATTTAAAATGCATTTGAACTGAAAAAATAATTTTATTTAGCAAATGAGTCTAATACATAAATACCAGAAATCATCTTTTTCGAATGAATGAATCACTTAAACATAGAGGGACATGAGAGTCAAATGAGTCATTGATTCAAAGGAGCTGCAGGGCTGCTAAAAATATTTGGTGAATTGCTCAATTCTGAGTTACTCATCTCTGTTCTGACCCATCATCTCCTATAACTGTTCTACCTTTGGTTTCCTTTTCTTTTTCCCATTTTCTAATTTTTATTATGCTAGTTTGTTTTGTCCTTGGGTGTATTTTATTTTTT
>JARJEC010131774.1:0-17735 GCA_030264575.1 Tachinus sp. AB-2021
ACCAAGGATGACCACTCGCAACAGGGGAAGACCACAAAAAAGATGGATAGACGACGTCAAGGAGACTGCAGGAAAGCATTGGCATCAAATTGCACAAGATCGCAACAAATGGATTTTTTTGAAGGAGGCCTACGTTCACCAGTGGACAGATACAGGCTATTAAAGAAGTAGAAAGGAATCATTTTAAATTATTCTCGTCTTACATTTATTCCTTAAGTGTGTTTAAAAATGGAAAATTTGTCCTCTAATTACCATTCAACCTCACCACCACTATGGACATACCGTATGTTAGTAGACCATCTATTCTAGGTTATTTAAAACTATTTCTTAGAAATGCGGCAAAAGAATATTTATAACCAAAGCCTTCTCAAAACAATTTCGGTAGTACTTCGGGTTTCCAAAAATGACCGCTAGGAGGCTAAACTGCAAATTTCAAATTTCAAATAAAACCTCATGTGTAGTATTGTTCGTTAGGCTATTAAATATATTGTATTACCTTTTGTTTAAAAAACGTTTTTATAAAGTTGGGGTACAGCTTAATAATAAAATGCTGAAATTTTTAAAATTAATTTTGTACATTTTTTAAAATTATTTATACAACAAATTTAAAAAATGTTTCTTTCTAAATATCTATCCAACGATAACATTATTTAAAAACAAACCATTATTATTTAGATTTAAATTTTAAGAAAATTGACAGCTAGTTTTACACTCATCAATCAATAAGATTACTATACTATAGGATAAAAAAACATTGAAGAAGAACATTTTACAAAAAGAAAACGCAAAATAATATGAATTAAGATTCTACTAAATGATACCTTTTGCATTTGTTTTATTCGTAGACCTTTACAAAAAAACTTGTTTATTTTTAAATTTTCTATCCAATGACAAGGCGGATGGCTTACATTCTTAATTAAAAGTAATATAAAAGAATTTGCAATTGTTTTTTTTTCTATGGATTTTAATATATTCTCAGCAAACAGTTGATTTTATGAAAAGTTTTTCAAATAAAAATAGTTTCTTTTTCAAACGGTACTATACATGACCTATGGTCCTATTTAAAATTATAAAGTGGAATGCAGTTGTGTCCCCTAGCGGTCATTTCTGAAAATCGTAAATACAACCAAAAAAATGTTTAAGTAGGCTTAGGTTATAAATACTTTTTCCTAAAGTTGTAAGAAGTTGCATTTCTGGAAAAAAAGTCTAGGCCGTATGGTATACCGATACACTATGTATACTTTTTCATATCTTATAAATGTAATTCCCAAGTTTGATTACATTTAAAGTAAGTGCTCTATATTTCAGTTAATAATTAAGTAGTAATGCCATAGCCAACAATTATGCTGTCATCAATACTGCAATTGATTACCCGGATACAATACAACAAGAACAAATTAAAAATGTGATGCTACTAGAATTAAATTTTATATTTAATTAGTAGCTAGAAAATAACTTAATCATAGGAAACCTTACTCATAGCCATATATTAGTTTGCAACGTTAAAATTAATGAGATGCAAATCAATTGATTCATTTTTTATTGTACTTTAATAATAACTAATAACATCTAACAAATTTTCTTGTCATTCAATCGTTACACAATGTTCGCAACGGTGGTGCTTTTAGTATCACTGATAAACATTTCAAATGCCAATTTTTTTGGAAATAAAAAGGTACAAGAAACTATTAAACAATTGATTTGACGATATTGTCTTCGCTTTACTGGTTTCTTTTATTAAAACCATCTTCAATTAAAATAATAATTATAATGATTATTGTTTTTAGCAAACAATATATCTTGAAAAATTCATTCCTTGTGCGGATAAACCAAATTTGCCAATGCAAATTAAAAACGTAAAATTAAGATTCAGTAGTGGATTAATGATGATGGATTATGACACGCATGTTACTAAAGATTGTTCATCAAATCTTGAGGTAGGAATAAATTGTTACATATTTATATTATTAAGATTTGCTATCAAGTTTTCATCATTATGTTTGTAATTTATAAAATAAATATTATTAAAACAATATCGGGTTTTCTTATTGTTTTTTGTGACTAATCGGCGTTTTCTCAACAAAAAAAAAATTAACAACATGTAAGCAGTACATAAAAAAGCACTTGGTTTTTGGAGCAACTGTGAACAATTGACAATTTGGGAAGAAATTAAAATACAATATAAATATTAGTATATTTTATATTTTTCAATATATAAATATATTGTCATAATATTTAATAAACATATTAAGTATGTATTGACAATACAAACAATAAAAATGAACATAATTAAATAACAACGAAGGCTTACATGTTATAAAACCACAATACTAGAAATAAAATCAAAATTTGTATTTTTTAATAAATTGCCTCCACATGTTGTGGATCTACAACTTCCAATATTCAAAAAATAAATAAAACTACTTCTTATAAATAAGGTATGTGAATTTTTGAAATATATTTGGAATTAATTAAGTAGTTATTTTTAAAATGTATTTTTATTTATTTTTGTGATGATGTTCCACCATTTTCTTTTCCTAGATACATTAATTTTCTTTCAATATTATAAGGAAAGAATAAAAATAACTATTATTATTATTATTATAAACATGATCAATGTCACATATTTCACAAAAAGTTATTTTGCACAAGGTAAATTTAATTTAATTTTGATAGTTCGTATGGGAAATTCAACGATGTGCAAGTCCCGAGATGCCCGATACATGCATGATGTTTAATAAAATGAGAACAGGAAAATATTGCAATTTTATCGAATCCAAAACTGATGCTTGGACGCCGTTTATGAACTGTGTTGAACCAAAAATGCATTGTCCAATAAAAAAGGTTTGCATTTGGTACTGCTAATTGATGAATCTAATTTGTATTTTTAAGGGCGTGTATAAAGGTGTCAATTGTACTATGAACGCCAGTGCATTCACTCTATTTCCATTGAAAGGACATTATTGGATTATTAAAGCGTTAATATACGAAAATAGAAAAACCATGCTCTTGTGTGCTTACATGAGTGGAGGAATGAGAGATATTAAGTAAAATTATGTTTCTTATGTATCAGAAATAAATTGGTTACGCAATAGTGTTTGATTTTTACATTTCGACAACCACACAGCTAGCATAACAAGACATTGTTATATCAAAGACGCCAAATTTTTAGTAACATTTTGAAATTAAATGGCTCATACTCCAAACCAAATCAAATCGCTCAACTAATCCACCACGCCACATTTAAACTATGTCGAGGTCAACTCAAATATCGTTAACGTGCCCGATGTTGACTTGATTAAATTGGGTTCTGTTTATCGGGCTTTCTCCAAAATGGCAACAGCTTGGAACTTGGAACTACCGTTCTACGACTAAAATGTAGACTTGAATCATGTTATTTCTACCAAGTGGTAGGAAATCAGCTTTCCAATGTTGCAATTAAACCTCCACTGAAGAGCTTTCGCCTTTCCGGGGAAGAAGATAACATAGAAGAAATCTCAAACTCAAGTGCGCCAACATAATAGTCTAAGTCCTAAGGAATTCTAACATTCCAAATTCGTGGAAAAAAGACCAGGAAATTTCCATTCTAAAACCCGGAAGAGATAGAAAATTGCCGCAAAACTACAGGCTTATTGCTACATCAGGCAAAATCACAGAACATGTGATCCTGGACAAACTCTATGATCACACATCCGCCAAAAACTTACCTACCTAGAGCTTCTGCCATGACTAAAGAAATCTCGATATCATCTCGAAATCGAGACGACATTTTTTCCCAAGGTCGAGATCGAGATCATGATGAGATTAAGACGAAATCTCGGCGAGATCAAAACGAGATCTCGACAAGATGTTGCATTTAAAGAAATGTATAAATAAAATTATTATTTTAACAAAAGTTTATTTAATAAATGTTATATTATATATTATAAATTTTAAAATGTTTTTAAATCTTGCCAAGGTACTTGTCGAGATTCAAGATCAAGATCGAAATTGATATGTCGAGAATCTCGGCGAGATCAAAACTAGATCGATTTTCTAAGATCTCAACGAGATAATTTTTTATAAACTAGACAAGACGAGATCGAGAAGTAATCAATCTCGTCTCGACAGAAGCTCTACATCCTCCAGTTGGGTCGGTTTTGACAGTTGAAGTAGTGAAAAGTCTTCGGGTCAGGATGATGAACGGAACTCTTCCCTTCTTCGACATCGAGAAGGCTTACAACAAGTCGTAGATTAGAAGCATTTTCCTGAAGCTACTTCGCCTGGCGTTACCTCTGAGACTAGTCAAAGTAGTCGCTTCCTTCGTTGTTCAATGATGTATCAACCACCCGCCAAATCACGGCGGAGGCCCTTCAAGCATCTAAACTATCCCTCATCTCTTAAATATGCATGTCTCCGACATTCCAAACTTTATTTCCGGCGTAAGAACTAATTCGTCGATGACAATTCTAAATGGTACAGCTTTCGACATCTCAAAGTCATTACACTGTGGCCGCAAGCTGCATGTGATGAACTGGACGAATGGCTACTGGAATGGCGAGTAAAAATCAATTAAAAATAGAGTAACGTGTAACTTTTCTCGAGACACTCTAAAGACCCTTACGGCGTAATACGTCTGAACAAGAATCCCATTTCTTGGACTGATTCGGTCAAATACCTCGGCGTAACCTTAGGCTAACCTTTATTAAATATCTCAAAACAGTTCTCGACAAGACCAAAATGGGTTTCATAAAGTAAATGCGCACCTCCGCAAATAATAAACTGTTACTTTATAAGTCTATAATTAGACCACAACTTAGTGCCCCGGTTGAAAAAACAAAGCTCCATGTCACTAGGAAATGCGTATTAAAAAACCCTCCGGCAAGATCCGCCGGAGGGTTTTTTTCAAGTTGCCGTAAGGCGTCTCAAACGTCCAAATAGGCAAAGATATGGGCGTCCCATCTCGTAAAGATTTCATTTCGACAGGCCACAAAATTCTTCATCTTACCAAACCCTGATCGAGAGCATCTAGTGGAGCAAGACAATTTCTGCTATACATACGACATGATTGTAGTCGATCGCTAGCGTGGTATCACATATGCTATACCCAAAATCACACCTATTAGGCTGGAGCACAGCGCAACTCGACCATTCTAACGTCACACTTTCTCACATACAAAATTGCTGGAAACTCTGAGGATGATATTAAGAAAGTATGCCCCAACTCATGAAGAGAATCACGACAGTACCACACTATTGCTGAGCTTTAAAATAGTTTCCTAACAAAAATCTGTGTAAACTCACCAGAAAACGACTTGTTAAATTACTTGGTAATTTGAAAGAAGCTAAATGAATAATAACTTTTTGTAAAGATTAAAAATGTATGAAATATGTATAATTAAAGTTTTACAGTCTCGATCAATGCATATCAAAATATCTCTAAAAAACTAAACCACTAAAAAATGTTTGAGAAATAATTTGTACAATGGTTCATAAACCTAAACTAAAATACAGAACAATTACGTAACTAAATACACAATTAAAAAAATAATTAAAGTTTGTCCCATACTATATATTTGATAGAAAAATGTATATAATTTTACATGCAAAAAATAAAATATATTCATAATAGAAAGAAAAGGGTCATTATGTTATAGTTAGTTAATAGTTGTTAGCAATTTAATGAATATTTAAAATTATAAAATATATCTATTTTCTTGATAATATCTAAATGATAAATAGTAAAAACTTTATCATTGGTCATATCCTCCGTCATTAAACTAATTACAATTTTTTCGTAATTATTTTGGTAACGTTATTTTAATCAAACAACAAATCTTCTAACACACATGCACACATACAATGAATTTCGTTTATTGGTAGTTTATATTAGAAACTATACAGAATGCGTTTTCTGTGGGAATGAAATCAATGCGCATCTTAAAATGTACTGATTTGAAAGATACCAGTCAACAAAATAACCAATTACAATAGAGGAAGTAGGAAGTACTTTGACTTCGAAGCAACCTCTTAAAATACTTATGATGAAGACATAAAGCTTTGTTAATTTTATTAGTATTCATTTTAAATGCTATACATAACTAAATATAGTATTGTTAATCAAAAGCTTCACAGCTTACAGTATTTATACAAAACTGTGCTGGTCAAACATCACTTGATACTTGCCAGAAGTTTTTAAAACTTGCAATAAAGAATTTTTGCAAAGTCGTAGTTGCCCAGGATCAAACTTGGATACCATTAATAAACCGCATACGCCCGAAAATATTGTCCTATTCGAAAAATAGGTGAGTTAATATTTACAAGTATTATATAATAACGATAATACTGTAAATTATAGACTACATATACTGGAAGAAATTGCACAATAGATGAAAAAGTATTAAAAGTCTTTTCCATAAAGTACAGTTAGTGGAAAATACGCAATGAAATAAGTGGAATGAGGAACACTACAATTTTGTTATGATTTAATCTGTAGACATTGATTTTAAATTAAATTAAATCAATTTACTTAAACCATCTCTATTACTACCTGTATAGTGAATCTATCTTAGGTTATAGTTGTAATGGTCTCAATTAAATACCTTTAACAATTTTATCTACTTTCATTCATAACTATAGAGCTATTCACCTAAACATTACTGTTTAACTGTAAATTCGTTGAATAACTATTAACTTATTATTATCATTACATAAGTTTTAAAATTATAATAACAAATTTTCTTCAATGATCAAAAATTGAAAAAATATTAAGTGTTTTAATTTTGTCAGTCGTCTGTCCCTAAATGCGGATTTTCCTAGGTGCAGTTTATAACTACAGACAACAGCGCAATGCGCAAAGAGTGCACGCAATTCACGAATTTATACAAAACTTATGAGAGAGTTGTCGGTAACACTTTTCGTTTCTTCTCAGAAAATCGACTCATCATCACGAAATTATATACTACTAGCGGTCGTCCAATGGTCGAAATTTGACCGTAATTCATTAGATTTTTAATTTCATAGGTTATTGACAATTTTGCCAAAGAGTGTACCACAACCCTGACCAATAGATCATATCGTTTTGCACTCCTTCTTCATATGAACTTTAATTATAACAAATCTCATACTTCTCTATGCGCGCAATGTGTTTAAGAAGAGGCACAAAGATTCTTCTTTACGTGTTAATACATAGTACTGATTGCGTTCTCTAGGAAAACTGAACCGCGCATTAATATGACGGATGACTTCTTACGCAGCCCGCAAACTGCAGGTAAGAAAACCCGTCTTAAAGCATGCCTGACCCGAGACTGACGTTAGCACTAAATTTAATACAATTGCGTGCGATTTAGTAAATTCTCTTGAATGAAAATAGAACCCCTTCTAATTGCCTCGATGAGTGCTAAAAACTAAATATGCGCTCAAAAGTTGAGCGTAGAAAAACACGCTTTTGTATACAACTCGGATATTTGAAATTCGCAATCACTGACAGAACGATTCAATGCGATTGCTTGGGTACTTGTTTTACAAACTTAGTTTTAAATTTCTAATATAAATCGTCGCACACTTTTTGTAAAGAAAAATGCATAATAATAGTTTCCCATATTGTGCACCTTTTTTCTCAGTCACTGCACATCAAAATATCTCTAAAAGACAAAAATACTAGAAAATGTTTAAGAAATAATTTGTAAAATGGCTCGTAAACCTAAAAAACTAAAATGCAGAACTATTACCTAAATAAATATACACTTAAAAATAAAATAATAAGTTTGTTGCTTTTGATCCCATTCTATATATTTTATAGAAAAATGTATGTAATTTTACATGACAAAAATAAAACTGTGTATTCATTATTTAAAAAATATTACATATATATATATTAATAGTAGTAAGCAATTTAATGAATACTTAAAATTATAAAATATCTCTTGATAATATCTAAATGAAAAATAGTAAAAACATTGGTCACATCCTCCGACATTAAACTAATTACAAATTTTTCGTAATTATTTCGGTAAAATTATTTTGATCAACCAACACATAAAACAAATCTTCGAACGCACACGCACACATACAATGAATTTTCGTTTATTGATAGTTATATTAATAACTATACAGAACGTTTTTTGTATAGGAATGAAATCAATGCGCTTCTCAAAATGTACTGATTTAAAAGATACTTTAGTAACAGTCGACAAAATAACTAATTACAATAGAGGAAATAGTAAGTACATTGACTTCGAAGCAACATCTTCAAATACTTATAATGCGGACTTAAAGGTTTGTTTCTTTTATTATTATTACTTTTGAATGCTATACATAATTAAATATAGTATTGTTAATTAAAAGCTTTACAGCTTACAGTATTTATACAAAAGTGTGCTGACCAAGCATCACCAGATACTTGCCAGAAATTTTCAACACTCAAAATAAAGAATTTTTGCAAACTCGTAGCTGCCCCGAATCAAAGTTGGACACCATTAGTAAACTGCATTCGCCCAAAAGCATCTTGTCCTATTCAAAAGGTATGCGAGTTAATAATTACAAATATTATATAATAATATACTATAAATTATAGAGTACATATACTGGAAGAAATTGCACAATAGATGTAAACGCATTAACAATCTTTCCCATAAAGTATAGTTATTGGAAAGTACGCATTGAAATAAGTGGAATGAGGAACACTACAGTTTTGTTATGTTTTAATGTAGATACATTGATTTCAGATTGAATTAAATCAATCTACTTAAACTATTTCCATTACTATCTGTATAGTGAATCTATGTTTGGTTATAGTTGTAATGGTTTTAATTAAATAACTTTAAAATTTTTATCTACTTTCATTCATAACTATAGCTATCTATTCACCTAAACTTTACTGTTTAACTGTAAATTCTTAGCATAACTACTAACTTATTAATATAATCATAGATTGTGTTTTAAAATAATAATAACAAATTTCCTTCTACAATCAAAGATTAAAAAATATTAGGGATATCTTGAGGAGAGTAAACACCAACAAATTTTTTTTTTTTTAATAAATATTAAATGTTTTCTCTATCCTCTGTTCCTAAGGCTTGTCTGACACGAGACGTTAGCACTAGAATTAGTACAATAATTGCGCGCGCCGAAAATAAATTTTTATGCAAGAAAATAGAACCCGATCTATGACTACATATGCGCTAAAAAGTTGTGCTTATAAAAACACGCGTTTGTATACAACTCGCATATTTGAAATTTCACGTTCACTGACAGAACGATTGAATGTGCAAGTTTTCGTACTGACTTTACATGTGTCAGACAGAAATGCTGGAGTTAGTTTATATTGCTATTATAAATCGGCGCGCGATATTATTGTACGAAATTTAGTGCCAACGTCACGTGTCAGATAGGTCTAAGTAAGTACAAAAAATAGAAACGTTTACAATGCATAAATAAATATAAAGTTGTATCATTAAGTCCGTCTTAAATCCCTTTTAAGTACTAAGAAAAATAATTACAAATATGAAACAATTATAAAAAAATAATAAAGAAGTTATCTAATAATTGTAATGTATTCCATTAAAAATTACATGATAACACTAATAATAATAAATATGTTATTGCTTATGGAAGTTTTAATTACTATGATGCTATCTTAACAAATGACTATTAATAAATGAAATGAATTACTAGCAATGTAGCATTTTCAGTCATGTACCCAGTTATTTGCAAAATGTATATTCTTCTGCTATTATTTATAATAAACATACAAAACAACTGTGCCTTTAAAATTGTTTCTTCAAGAGCGAGCAAATGTTCAGATTATCAATATGAAGCTTTGACTGTTGAAAATGTGAGCAATTTTCATAAAAGTGGTTTATTTTATTTTGATTTCGATTTCAATATTACCATTAGGATGCCAAAAAAGTTGAAAGTAAGTATAACATTAGAAACAATTTTTTTGCACAAATTTTTCTTTAATCGTAGCTATTATTATCAACTGAAAAATGTGCCGATGAGTCATCGCCGGATACATGCAGACAATATCCAAAACTTACCATTGGCAACTTTTGCAGATATGTAGCTGCCAAAGATCAACCATGGACGCCATTTGTGGACTGTTTAAAACCAACAATAACTTCATGTGCAATCAAAAAGGTCTGAATGAATAATTTTAATACAAATTGTTTATTATTTAATTTTAACTTTTTTTATTCTAAGCTCAAGTATTTTATTTGAATGTGTTTATGTTATGTTTGACTTATTAAGTAGTTTAGTTTTTAATCCTGAATAACATAAAAATTGCTGGCTTCCTAGAAACATCAGTTAAAGATTTTTGTAACAAGTTTATGTTAGTTAGCACTGTCAAAAAATTGCAAAAGCTTTCAACAGATAAAAAAGAATAGCGGTAAAACCTACTACTTCTTACAGTAGTAAGTGTTGAATTAAAAGTCTGTTTTTAGGGAGTTATGCTCTTCTCGTTATATTTTTTGTTTGCAAAAAATATGTTTAACTTGTTTATTTTCTCGACCATCAACTAAAACTTACATACAAAGCAGTTATTATTCATATATTCGTACTATCCACATCTTTCTATCCTTACATACCTACTTCCTTTGTCTGCAATATCTCTTGCATCTAGTGAAGTATTCTCTTATTCATTCTACTATTATTTTTTCTTGTTCGCAAGCATTCACTAACAACATCCAACATCTTATATGATCTTCACCTGAATTTTGATCCAGATACATTGCCATTCTCAATGTCTTCATAAATACTACCTGTCCTATTCCAATTACACAAAATGATTCACCCTTCAAACTGATTATACAATCACTGTTTATTTCAACTTTATGAAAGTCCATAATATTAGCTTTCGCTACATTGAGACAAAGATATATTTCATTTGTTGGAATATTCAGTCAATTTTGAGTCTGAACGTCAGGCTCATTCCCATAAATTATAATAGCATAGCCAGTATACAACAACGCTAATACCTTTACATTGCCCATATGAAAACGTCTTCACGTGCATTCATAACACATTTATTCAAAATTACTTTAAATAGCCACGGGGATATAAAACACCTGTCGAAGACCTTTATTTATATCAAATCAATCGCTTAGTATTATATATATATATATATATATATATATATATATATATATATATATATATACTAACGCTTGCTCTAGTACCATCATCTATAGTAATTATGGCTTTTTTAACTACCATATACTCCATACTATTTTAAAACGGCCCGTAGCATACGTCTGTTGACCCGATAATATGATTGCTTTAGATCAAGAAACCCATAGTACACTTTCTTCTTCACTGCCAGGGAAATACGTTCTGTATCACTTTCTGAGGCGCAACTAAATCCACGCATCCGCTACCTGATTAAACTACATTGCACATTATTCATACTCGTTTTGTCACTCAATCTTGCTATCATTACCCTTCCAGACACTTCTTGGTATCCTTAACAAACTAATTGCTCAATAATTATCACACTCAGTCTTATTGTCTTAACATTCGTACAACCGAAGAATCACAGCATCCTTCTACTCATTTTTCACTTTAAATTTTCTAAAGCATACATTAAATAGCTCAGTAATAATTAATCTATAATCAATAATTGAAATGCCCCCATACTTTAACATTTCACCTATAATTCCATCCACAAACGCCCGTTTGCTCTTTTCTAAGGTTTTTATAGCTCTTATCACTATATTCTCAGTTATACTATCCGCAGTATCATCTATTTGTTTTCGATCCACTACAAAGTTCTCACAGGTCCTATACAATAGATCAAAATATTCTCTCCAGCATTCCCTAACACCCTCTTCATGCACCATTTCGCCTCAGTCATTTTGAATACCACAATCATCTCTGATTCTTTCATTCTTTATTGTTCCTCACTTTCCTTGGCCAGTTTCTTTGCATTTAGCGTGTTCTCTCTATACATATCACGCAACCTAGTATTTTCATCTATTATTCAATAAAATATTATTTTTCTATATAACTTAGTCGAAATCTGTCCCGCTGCTACAATATTATTGGATTTTAACAAATGAGTTATATACCAGCAAAGTATGGCTTACTATTACTGAGCTGTTTAAACAGTTAAAACAAAATTTAAAGAAAAACGGGCCGTATCGCGGAAAAGATACATTATTTTCTTAACATATTTTCGTTTCGTTTATAGTTTATGTATCAAGGTTATAGAACGTCGGTAAAGCGATGTTGGTTCCTGATAAACGATTTAATTCTTATAAGAAACTTATTTGAGAATTAAATAATAATATATTATTATAGGACTATTACAACAATACATTAAAAAAAGAATGTAGTATGCTTGGACCACACAGCAGATATGAAACTTAGATTACAATTTTTATTGAAAATTTAATAATGGCAGGAACGAAACCCAAAACCCCTAGCATCGGCTTATACATTATTAGTAGCACAACCAACTTAGCGTGGCCTATAAAAGGCGTTTTTACGTCATGATAGGAAGTGGCGCATAAGACACAAGAGGTAAAAAGTATGCCTAAAAACAAAACCAGCGCTGTTTTTGTCTTTGAGCATACTATAGACTTGTCTCGTGTTATACGACCTTTCCTATAACAGCGCAAAAACACCTTCTATAAGCCAAGTTGTTTGTATTGTAAATGAGTATCAAAGTAAATTAATGCTTGGTCATAACAAGCACACGCATAGATTTGATATACAAGAAAATCTTACACTATGCCGCGGATGTTTGGAGGACGAAGAGACTCCGAAACATTTGCTGTGTGAATGCGAAGCATTCAACATGTAAAGCGCAGTTCACTTTAGCAAGCATGCTAGCCCAAAAAGAACTGAAAACAATCCCTTTGGAAAAACTCATGGACTTCATAGAAGAGACAGAACTGCTAAAGTTTGTAAGATGTCAGAAGTGCACAAAAGGACAATTAAGACCGACCGATATTGTAAATTAATTTGTCAAATTCCATGTCTTTATAATTTGATAAATTGATATTGCATCATCTCAAAGTTGAATTTTTATTTTCCGCGCTCCATCTCAATTAAACTCAACAATTTTATCTTCTCGCCCTCTCTCTCTCTTTTTCGCGTCAAAATTTATTTTTTATTTGAATCGTCAAGGAATAGAAAAAACATGTAAAATCGATTAGTAAAATTGAGATAGATTGAGAATATTCGAGTGAAGCCAAATTTGACCTTAGTCCCCATAAAAGTTTTACTTAAATAATTTGCAAAAACCATAGCAACTATTAATAGTTTTTTTAACTTTTTTTATAAATTCTAGGGGTTTTATACTGGAAGAAACTGCACATTCGACGCTGAAGCATTCAAAGTATTTCCTATTTTAAATGGATTTTGGAAGATAAGAATTGAAATATTGGATGCAAATAGCAATGCCAATTTGGTATGCTTTCAAGGTGATGCCCGCATTACTACTTCCATAAAATTCAGATAATTATGTTTAAATAAAGTTAATGTGACACAATTAATTAGTAAACGTGATACTTAAAATTCAGCTTAGTACGAAACAAACATATTTTTGTTGCATGCCATTTAGAAAGAATTATTATTTATGTAAAATTTACATAAATTCGACGATATTCGTCAATAGCCTTTCCTACTTAAATAAAAACCTCTTCTTCGCACATTTGAATTTGTTGTTACAAAGGCGAGTCAATTGAAAGAGGGGCAACCCTTCTAATGGCGGTAATGCGTAGCCTTAACGAAACTACGTGTCAATTGTGAGGTTTTAGGTTTTTAGTGCTCTAGTATATACTAGGTTGAACAAACACGGTTGAGTGACAATGGTCGATTCTTTCAGTTTTTACAAATCAATGTGTGTTGCTGTAATACAAATGTGAGAGATTGTTCTAAATAATAACAAAAAAATCAAAAATAATTAGAACTATTTAATGGATATTTAAATTTAAACTGTTCTGGTGTTTACATTTTGCTCTTATCAATATTATGTGCGAAATCACTGAAACACTGTAAAAGGTTTATTTGTTAACTTGAATAACTCAATATATCAAATATTAATTTGTAATACAATCAGATATTACCCAGCTACAAAACCTTCATATAAACTACAAATCAGAATTCTATTCTTTTGAATCCCATAAACTTCTCCACGAAGCTTCCAAAATGCATTTGATGCTGGAATTAATCTAAATAAATTAATATTTATTGCACAATTTCTGCCTTTATAAATTCCCTAAAAATTAAATATAATGCAATAATAATTAATTATTTTACTTAACCTTTTTTAATCTAACCTTTTTTAAAGGACATGCATACTTTGGATGTATACTCTGTACGCATGATGTCCATATTTGATTCTCCGCTTTCATAGCTAAACAAAAATTGCTTATAGTAAGCGTTGTAAATTTTATGCAAGAATCCAAATTTTCTACACTACTACATTTTTCAATATGGATGACTGCCTAAAATAATTAATGATTTAAATAAATGCATTTAAACGCGTTAGTATTAATTTAAAAAATTAAAAAATAAATATTAGTATTATTCGTATTTGTTAGGTATAACACAGCTGGGATTAACGTCGAGGTCCTTCAGCCATGCTTGCTATTCTAGAAATTTGCCTCCGATAATTAGACCAATATTAATTGTTTCCGAATGGCAAGAGTATACGTAGGCGGTTATGCGGCTATTCATCCAAGTTCTAACAATGCGCGAAATTTCTCGTAAAAAATTAAATTAGACGTATTTTAACTTTAGATAAAATAAATAGTTGAATAAGTAAAGGATCTCATGGTAAAGACAATATTTCATAATATTAAACCAAATACTTGACCTATTCATTTCGAGTAATTTAGTACATTAAAAAATCAAATTTAATTTAATTATCAATCAAATCAGTTCGTATATATTCAATAAAATCACAGAAACATTTTGTATAAAGCAATAACAAAATTATGATAATTTATTGTTTGTATACTTGCCTTAATTTTCTTATCTAAATTCTCGGTCACATGTATATCAAAATCTAAAGTTACGATTCCAGAAATAACTCTGGTGTGAGTATTGTTAAAGATTGATGGAGCATCGGTTAGATCGACACATGGAATAGCACGTAAATTTTTAAGTTGCATGGAAACCGTAGAAACAATATTATTCTGTAGAAATATACAGATAAATATTACCGTCAGGTCCATTGTTTGCATTCTGTATTACTAACTTTATTAGTTGCGTAATTTATAGATAATTGCATTGATTTAAAAAACGATTAATTAACATTAAATAATGAAAAAATGTAAAAAACATCTGTGCAAGAACGTAACATTAAATTCTTTGAATCTATAATTCAACTGCTCTGACTTAAAAATTGATAAATTTTATACATTATCCCCAAAGAAGTAAGTTCAATCTTGTATTAATGATAAAGGGCCATGGCCGTCAATAGTACGTAGCTTTTATCCAACCTTTCTCTTTATATATTATGATATTTATATAATTTTTTCTGATCCTGAGTGATATATTCCACGTATTTGTTGTGCTTTTCTTTAAGATTCCAACCCAGTAATAGTTTTTTTACGGTCGGAGACAGAACACAATTGCAGGCAGTTTTAATGCTCGAAAGTATGGAGTGTCGTTCCATTAAAAACTATAAATTAACTCAACTTCAAATAAACGAAAGTAGAATGAAGAAATTGAAAGAAATAATTACAAGGGCTACTGTGAAAAGCATAAAAAATAGCACTCGGTAGCATGTAGATAATTTAACAAGGGATAAGGGCAGCAAAGAAAGCAAGAAGCCAGAGAAACCGCAAGTTAGATGCAGAAGAAACAAAGCGAACAATACCATAAAGTGCGTAAAAACAAAAAAAGAAGAAACTAAAATAAGAAATATACATTCGGAGACGGAGGCGTTTAGATACATAATTTAAGAAGGAAAAGAAACAGAAAAAATAACAACGGAAAGTTATTATTTCAACACTCTTTAGTTATAGTGTATTTTTCAAATCTGTTTTGAAGGATATATAAGAAAAAAGGTATCAGTACAACAATCTCCAATACAACAAAATTTTCTAAAGAAATGATATAAAAAGATTATAAATTTAAAAAATAAAGATTGGTTGAAATAATATATGGAGTAATGAAGGATTGTAGTTTTCTAAGTCAATGGAAAGTGGGTATGATATGCCCAACACACAGACATGGTGTTGTATGGACATGGTCAAAAGAATGCAAGAAATATAAATAGAGACATCAAATAGAGTGTTGGTAAATAACTTATTTTTGCATATTTACCCAATTTATTTTCCACATTCTCAATCAAATGTATGTCATAATCTAAAGTTATGACTCCAGAAATAAATCTAGTCTTGATGGACCATCAGATTGACCGTATAATAATTTTATTTTCAAGAATACTACACTACCATTTTTTTGTAGAATTGTATAGATAAATAACTAAGTCAGGTCCATGGTTTCGATTGTGCATTACAAAATTATCTTTTACATTACTTTGTACTTATATAATAATAATAAATGATTGCATGGATCCAAAAAAATGATAAATGTAATATATTAAATTGCTTCCTATTATTATATTTTATAATATCATCATTAAATAGCCATTTATGTAATGTCAAACTGGATTGTTTTCCATACTAACAAAACCAATCCAGTCCGGTCAATTTAGTAGAATGACCTTGACAATTGCATCCGATCGTAATTTCCAACAGGCATGTTTATATCCGCATTTCCAATAGGATTGTCTATCAGCCTTTCAAAGATTCCTAAACAATAGGGCAGAGTGATCATACCCATAACCCTGAGTCAGCTAGCCATGGCAAGTTAGGGGGACTTAAGTGGGACAGTACCGCCAGAGAAAAAACGGAACAGAAAAGTCCCACTATAGGAAATTTAGAATTTTAGTATATCTCCACAGATAAATAACTTGACGCCGAACCAGTCGTCTATATCTTCCTAGCGGATGGTGAGAGTAGGAACAAACAATATGTGGAATCACAGAGACCACCGTCGAATCCACCACAAAACGATGCCACCTCACGCTCCGCTATTTCATTCACACCACGCTGTCGCCACACGCCACTTTTCCGCTGCCGCAAGTTACGCTGTCACATACCCACAACGCTGCAACAAACACTGAGTAGCTTCAGGTAAAATGCAGAATTCATCGTTTGACCAGCAGGAATAAAATTTGGATTTTTTTACCGTGAATCAGCGTAATCTTCACTTTGATTTTTGAACGCAATCTTTTCATTTCTCGCGTGGAAGAAAGTGGCCGCTAGTCCATCGATTGTTTCTTCGTTTTGAAAACGTACCAATAACACCAAGACTCGTCACATGTAAGCATGGAGCTCAGCAAGAATGAATCGCGTAGAACTTATTAATGTTCTCCATAGCTGTACAAGGCATACTGCTAGGAAAGGGTTGTTAAAATAAATGAAAATATTATTGATGTGGCAACCTAGTATAATCCCCGACCTGGACATGTCCATGCATGTCAACAGATACGAGCAATCTTGTTGCTGTGCATTGGTAATCGATATATTAAATTATTCACAATTTTTTTAGATATACCTCGAATATTTTCAATGCTAGATTATATTTTTTAACAAACCTTGTGTTTTTTTTACACCCAGTTTTTTAAATAGCCACATATGAAACAGATCACATACTATCATCGATGTCGTCTTTTACTTAACTAAGACGTAATATAATTGTAGCTAACATCGAATGGTACAAAAGCAACTATA
>JARJEC010131798.1:0-19430 GCA_030264575.1 Tachinus sp. AB-2021
CTATTGTTAGTTTGATTGATTTTATCTTGTGTGGACAATTAGTGGAATTTATGATATAAATAGAATAGTATCTCGTAGATTTCTGATAAATATAAATAATTTTGCAATATAGTAATTAAATCTAGAATACATAGCATGGTTATTTTTAATATTATATTTGTATTAAAATATTTTTTTTGTATTTTAATAGAAAAAAACTTGGTGTATAAAAACTATCAAAATTTATTTTGTCTTAAAAATTATAATTTCTAAAAGGGTTGACATACATTTATAAAAATTGCACCCTATATACATCAACTATATAGTAATATATTGCAAACAACTCAGCTTTTTAGCATAAGTAATTTTTAAATTATGATTTAAATTGACTCATTTGAAATTTTCTGCATCTTAGATCAGAATATTAACCTATAATTTTTAAAGGGGGTATATATAGTATATAGTTGATGTACGTAAGCTGCATGAAAATTGCAGCTTACGTACATCAACTATATACTTATATATTAAGTTGTGACAGTTTAAAACGACTTACTTGATTTTTTTTAGATCAGAATATCAACCCTTTGATTTCCAAAAGGGTTGATATAAATTAATGAAAATTGCATCTTATATACATCAACTATATATTGTAGAAAATTCAACATTTTATCATCAGGAATTCTTAAGTTATGATTCTTTAAATCGCGTAACTTTAATATCTTCTGCATCTTAGATACGAATATCAACCTATAATTTCTAAAGGGGTTGATATAAATTTAAAAAAATTGCACCTAATATACATCAAGTATATACTTATATATTGTACAAAATACCGCTTTTCTTCATTAGTAATTTTTAAGTTATGATTGTTTAATTCGACCAAATTTCTGCTGTACCATAGATCTAAAAATTAACTTCAATAATTTCTAAACAGAATTAAATAAATTTATACGACTTGCATCCCTATATACATCAACTATATACTAATATATTGCGCAAATTATAGCTTTTTGTTATCAATAATTTTTATGTTATGTTTCTTTAAATGTACTCGTTGAATTTGTTATGTTCCATAGTTCTGAATATCAACCCCAATAATTTATAAACGGATTGATATACATTTATATAAATTGCATTCTATGCACATCAACTATATACTTATATATTGTACAAATTACCACTTTTTATCATCAGTAATTTTTAAGTTATAAATATTTAATTAAATCGACTCATTTAAATTTCTGCTGTACCTAAGATCTGAATATCAACCCCAATAATTTCTAAACGGGTTCAAATAATTTATACAAATTGCACCCTATATACATCAACAATATATTAATATATTGTGAAAATTATGAATATTCATAATCAGTAATTTGTAAGTTATGATCGTTTAAATTTTAAACATAAATTTCGGCTGTACCTTATGTTAGCATATCATACCCAATGGTTTCTAAACGGATTGAAATAAATTTAAACAATATGATGCACCTTATACACATCAACTATATAGTAATATATTACACAAATTATGGTTTTTGGTTACAAGTAACTTTTAAGTTATAATTGTTTAAATAGATTGTTTTAAATCATTTTTCTACACTAAATATCAACCCCAATAATTTCTAAAAAGGTTTATAAAAATGTATACATACAATCTTTAAAAGATATAAGAGAGAGAGAGAGAGAGAGAATTAAGTTCGTTTTATCATATATAGAAAAATAATTTACTAAAATATTTTATTCTGGTTTAAAAAAATTTTATTGCATCATTATTATGCTGACATTGATTTACAATCAGTTGGATAATTAAAATTCTTTACTTATAGTTTTGAATTGTTGCTTGGCATTGAAAAAAGTAGAATTGATATCAATTTAGGGGACTTAGCAAATTGGCAGTTAATTGAATCAATCAAAATAAAAGTTTTTTCTATTACAATTTGTTAATTTATTTAAAAATAATCTTATTGCTTAAATTAAAATAGAATAAATAAATTGAAATACGTAAATTATTAAAAAATGTATTCAAATATGATTGTAATCATTTATAACAAACATGAATTAATATGTTTTATAAAAATCGTCTGTGATATCACAACAATTAAAATAATTTGATTAATTATGTAAAAGCAATTTTATTTGTCTGGTAGCAAATATATATATATATATAAAAGTTTTGAACAAGGACGTTAATGAGTACGTAGTAGAAGAATTGATTATTTTGATTTAAACATTTGAACAGATTGGTTTAGTTTTATTACTAAAATGAAATTCATTGTTGGAATATTAATGTTTTTAACATTGCATTGTTATTTTACTTATACTTTTACTGAGGTAAGTTAATTTATTTGTATTATAATCAGTTTTATTTTAGACTTTTTTAATAATTAATATAATTAGCATATTATTTATTTAACAGATGTGCAATTATTGGTATTAATCTTTTATGTTAAAAAAAATTGCTTATTATTTGAAGAAAAAATTTAAAATATTTTTTTTTTAATTTATTGATAATTATAATTTTATCAAAACTCTTTTATAACAATTAATGAATTAATTAATTTTTAAAATAATTAAAAATAGGTATTTAAGAAAATTAAAATAATAGTAAAACAAAGTACATATAATTAAAATTAAAAAAATAGTGAATATATGTTTTTTTAAGTATTTTTGAAAAACATTTTGAAATATATATTTAAAAAATAATTTCATAACAGAAAATTCTTTTTTTAATTTATACATAATTATAATTTTACTAAAACTGACAAATTAATTTAAAAAAACATAACAAAATTAAGAAAATAGTTTAAGTGGATTAGTGGCTTTTTTAAAAATATTTTTGATAAAAATGTTGATATATGCAATTTCAAAAAAATTTTACAAAAATGTTAAGGAACATTTTTTGATATTCTTTTGGGGATATTTTGAAGTCAGTAATTGAGCAATGATTTTTTACAAAACTATTAAAAAAAAGAGAATATTAATAATTAATTAATAGTAATATTTAATTTTTTTATTTGGAGTTTCTTTTTCCATATTTATTTTTTAATTCAATAAATGTATGTATATTTTCAGTCCATTCAACTTGCGAATGAATACAATGAATACGACGATAAAAAAATTGCAAAATGTGCAATTGAAATATACGAAAACTTTAAAAATCCGCAAACAGTTTTTATAAATAATGGGGGCAACAATAAATTAGCCGATTATATAGCAAAATATCTTATGAAACATTCAGTAATAATGGCAAACGATAACCATTATAGTTATCCATTTCTTATAATAATCTCACATAATATCAAAAATCATCGGGAATTATTTTATAAAAGCGAACGAAAATTGGTAATATTTACTAAAAATGATTTTGTAGATCAATCAGAATTAGAAATGACGACATTTAATACTCTATTGATTGATAAACATGGAATAGTTAATAATATAGTTCATGGTTACAAAAAGTATTTGTTTCATTGTGACAGTATCATAACATCAAAATTAATTGATGTCTATGAAGACAAAGTGACTCAGCTATCAGAATATATACTATTTTTCGATTGGATTTCATTTACTTACTTATTTCAACGTGTATTAAACTTATATAATATTATAGCAGTTCAATCGACTGGGAAATCTAATGATAGAAGTAGCAATGAAGATTTAATTATTGCATCCTCGCTTTATCCAACTTCAATCGATTACTTTGTAATGATGGTACCGATAGCTTCAAAATTGCCCAGTTGGTTGGGAATGGTTTATATATTTAATACAACTTTATGGATTGCAGTATTTGTTGCTCTGTTATTATTTAAAATCATGTGCAAATTTATCAATGGATTTTATTTAGATTCTCATGGAATTTTTTTGGGCCAAAGTGTGCAACAACCTAAACAATTATCATTGCGTCTGATTTTTATTGGATGGGTTATATATTCATTGATAATATTGAATGCATATAGTGGATTAATATTATCTTCTTTTGTTACTCCTTACTACAATTATCAGATTAAAACCGTTGATGATGTATTGAAATACAAATTGCCTGTAGTTACACATACAATTGGTCTCTGTGATATGCTTTCCAAAGAATATAATTGCACCTTTACATTGTTACCATCGGGAAATTTGATATGTATAGAGCCATGCCCAATTCAGCATGCATTGGAACGTAAAGAAAACGTTGCTTGGTTAACAATGCTTTCAGAATATAAAGAATATGCCAAGTTCAACAACATTAAAACTAAATATTATACAATATATATCAGCTTTAAACATTACGGAACTTATTTGAATTATATTTCTCCAATTACAAATATGTGTAATAAGAAAATGCAACAATTTGTCGAAGCTGGGATTCAAAATGACTGGCCTAATGAAGATACAAGTCAAATTTTGCCTGCAGATTTTGAACCTGAAGTACTCACAATGGAAAAATTGCTATTTACATTTTATATTTACTTATCTGGTTTATTTATAGCAAGCATCAGATTTATCTATGAACTTGTAATTAATAGTATATTACATAAGGTGAATGGAAAGTGAGTGCAAGGAAGAATCTTTACGACCACTATGTACGACTCCAAAAAAGGCATTTATTGCAAAAATATTTACTTTTTAGAATCAATAAGATCACTTTTCAGATTATTAATTTTCGTCACTTGCGTCTACGAGATTGGTTGCCGAGGATCGGCGACTACAGACAAATTAAATAAAAGGATGTTCATTTGGCGGCCTTATTTCTTATTTCTTTTTATAAAATTTGTCAGTAATTGAGAAGAAACTTCAATTCTTTGTTTTATTGTCAGGTATTTTAACCAAATCAAATCTTCAATTTCATTAATTATCTTTTAATTTCTTTTGATGTTAAAGTTTTAGATTTTTTAGTTTGTAGACATCTGAGTTGCGCTTCAGTAGAACAAACGGATATTTTCTAATCCACGTTTATTTTTTATCAATGAAAAAAATGACGAATGACTGCTTTTTTGTGTAATTTAAGGTATCCAAAACAAAATTTGGAAAAATTATAGGGTTTTTGCTTTACAGCCTTTTGAAAATTGGTCTAGCTCTTGGAGGTCTTACTCTTTTATTTTTTTGCGTAGTTAGAAAGAATTTAAAACTGCTCTGCTAATTGAAACTCCGACACTTTCAGCATTAGACCAGACTTTATTTCAATCCAACCAATAGAATGTAGTGTTACAAAAGCTATATAAGATTTTATATCCAATCAAGGTTATTTAACATTATAAGTCGCTTTCACAACAACAATTTTAGATAATTGTATAACTTAGATCTAGTTAATTTGCCTGTAACAGATTTATATTATGGGTATGACTTTACATAATACCTGTAACATTATAAATTGTTTATTGCAGTGTAATATAAACATAATTAATAATATTGATACGACTTTTTAATTATATCAAAATTCAATTAACTATCAAGGAGTATGCGTTTTAATCCAATCCAAAAATGAGTAGACCCTGGTAAATATATCGGGCATACCTCTTGCGCAAAGATATGCTGCTGAAGCAATACCAACAAGTTCTCCATCTTTTACCAATGGACCACCCGAATCACCAGAACAAATGCCAAAACCTTCATCCATCATTGTACATAATTGGTTATCTTCTAAGTAATTTGGCAAATGAATTCTTCTGCATGTGGGTTGATCGCATGTTATTAATTCTAACCATTGTAACGTATTTGGAGATTCTCCTGGGTATGTAGTCAAACCCCATCCGGAAACAACTGTTGGTTCTTTCGCAGTTAATGGGATATTTTTAGTTGGTAGAGGGATTGGTTGAACTAAATCATTAAAAATGATGGGATTTTCTACTTCAATGACGGCGACATCGTTTAAGAGATTTAAAGAGTCCCATTTTTCGTGAATGTTAAAAGATTTTACTTGATAATGATAACCGCCGTCGTCTTGCGTAGTTGTACCAACTACAGCTGTGAGACCTTTAACAGTTCCCCTAAAATTTGATTTGAGTTGTTATTGTAATTTCAATTTTTAGATAATTTATACCAAACTTCACAATGGGCTGCTGTCAAAATGTACTTCTCAGAAATGATGGAACCGCCACAAAAATGATCATTATACATCCTTAGGGATACCATGTATTTAAATTGTCCTTCTTTTGCATCCTGTCCACCGACAACTTTATTAGTTTTAGGTTTTCCGCTTCCTAAAAAAATAAATAAATTGTATTTAAAAATATATTTACCTTTACAATCTATATTAAGCAGCGTAGCTAAAACATATTGTAATAATAATAATAATAAATCTTTATTCCTCTTGATCTTTACATGGAAAACGTCAAGTACATAAAGTTAAAACATTAAATTAAAACGCAATTATAGTCTACTAAAATTGAAAAAAAAATTTCTTTACAAAACTTTAATAATTAAGAGTAAATATTTAAATAAGAATTTGCAAATAGTTTGGGAAGAGTTCTTATTTAACGATATAATAATTAGTAATGGTTCAAACTCAATTTAACAGCAAACCTGTCAGTGAAGCACAATTGTCTTTCTTTAAGAAATTGTTAATGAGTTTTGTATCACATCGGCATTGTTCGAGGACAAGTTTAAATAAATAATTGCTAGCTTATAAGCACATTTCTAAATCAAATAATTGAATTGATTAAATATGTGTATTTCAAAAAGAAAATATCTACCATTTGCAAGCAAGCCTACCAATACGGTCAGAAACAACACTAGATTCATGTTAATGTTTTATCCAACTAAATCAGTAAAACAGCTGCAATCTATTTTTATCAATAAAAAATGCATCGTTGAACTTTACTTATTTACTTGAGATTTTATGGAGATATATCTATTTTTATGTTTATCACATCTTTTTTTAATTCTGAAGTAGGTAATAAGTATAAGAATTTATAAAACAAAATTTTATTTCGTTTCTTATAATTTATTTTTTTAAAATTTATTAAAAACAACTAAAATATTTTACAATAGGAAAAAATTACAACATTATAAAAAAGTCCGTGATGGAGTATATTTGCTAATGATGAACATGTCAATTTAAGTTTTAAAATGTCTAAGAAATTATTTTTAGGTAGCAATGATGAATTATAATTGCTGTGGTCTGCAATTTGTAGAAAAAAATGATTAATTTAGTTGTTAATTTACCAAAGCAAACATTTTCCAAACTTTTATAATTTTGAATAAACCAGGCAAAAAGTAAGATCTTTGTCCAAAATCCACAATTGAAAGATTTTTTAACGCTTTTTATCAGAAGAATGCACACATCAATTAATTGGTATTAATTTATTAATTAACACAATGAGTAAACTAACTTTAAAAATCTCAATTGTTTTAATTAAAAGATCCCTGTTTCTACAAATTTAATCATCACATAAAAAAAGAGTGATGTCCACTTTCTGGATGAATAAATAACTGAGCGGTTGGCTAGGCTGCAAAAATAAATATTCTAGACCAGTAGTTGATATCATAGTGACCCGTCCACCCGCCCAGCTATTGTGTAATCATAAAATAGGACATTAAACCCCCTACAATGTTCTACAAATTTAATCACAAAAGAAAGGTTTGATGTTTAATTTCTAGATTAATAAATAGGTGGGCGGGTCACAAAATAAATAATCTGGACCAGTAGTTAAAATTTCTTGCGCACTCTTTTTAAAAATAAAAAAATGTATGAGTATAACATTTTATAATTTTTTTCTTACTTATGTAGTGGCCCCCTTAGCTTGAAAGCCTTGTATAGTTGGATTGAACGATAGCTACGCCTCTGTGTCGAGTTATATAATATATATGTAAAGGTTTCTAATTTATTACAAAAAATATAATTATATATTTATTCATTTTAAAAGATTGGGTAAATAGAATTATTTATTCGCTGATATTTTTGTTGATCCAGTCCAAGAAAGAATATACTCTGGTGAATACATCGGGATATCCAAGAGCGCATGGGCGACCCCAAGAAACAATACCAATTTGTTTGCCACCAGCTACAAGTGGGCCACCCGAATCTCCATGGCACGCACCTTCTCCCTGAACAGTCAAAGTACATACTTCAGAATCAAAAACTTGGTTTGGTGATTGTCTACTTTGGCAATCTTCAACTGAAATGGTTCTTAAATTAATATACTGGAGATTATTTGGTACTGATCCTGGATAAGTGGTTGTTCCCCATCCGCTAAGCACGCAATTTTCACCAGCACCAATGTTATCAGTAGCGAGTGTAATTGGTTGCACTTTTTCGTTGAATTGAATAGGTTCGGAAACTTTGATAACGGCAACATCATTGTAAATCAGATTACTATTGTAGTCTTCGTGGTAGATCAGTTTTTCAACTTTGTGTTCAACTCCGTTACCATTTAATTGGTTGCTACCGACAACAACTGTTTTAGATGATGGGGAAGAACCAACAACACAATGAGCAGCGCATAAGATCCAGTGTTCATTGATAATGGAACCACCGCATGAGTGGCTTCCAGATGCTCCCCTTAAAGAAATTTGGTATGGAAATGCGCCATCAGGGGCATCATCACCTCCTACAATCCTCCAGCTCATGGAAGAATCAACCTTCTGTGATGGGAGCCCTGCATAAATTCAAACATGAATTTATTTTTTTTTAATTTGCAAATAAAATTTTCAAAACATAATATAATAAACAGTTTAAATAAATAAAAATTAAAATGTATAATTAATTCTACTCACCGAAGGCACAAGTTGCAACAACTGCTAATAATACAAAACGGAACATCTTGAATTTATTTATGAGCTACAACATTTGCGTTTATATAGTATTATAACAAAGACAATAAAATGCAATATAAGATTAGATATAAATTTTTCTAATCTGTTATTAAATATAGTATTTATGGATTTGTAAGGCTGATTAAATTTTAATTAATTAAAACATAATGTGAAGATGTTTTTAATAACAATTCTTTTTCTTCTCTTTTTAAACATTAGAAAAATATTAGTGTTTATTGTGGTCACACTAAACATGTATATCAATTATTCTTTTCATCTTTTGCTTAAATGAGATGCGGAAATCACTGAAGTGCACTGATGATTTTTTATAAAGAGAGAAACAATTGTATCCAATTATATATCCTAAACATTTTTTTATTTTATGGCCGATTGGAGTTGTGAAATTGGTTACCTGTAAATTATACTGGTTGTTCTCGACGGTTAGTTTAGTATTCTTTGCAGTTAAAGGTTACACAATTACTTTGCACATTTTTAATTGTTTATATATATATATATATATATATATATATACATAACCATAAAAAAGGCATATTTTTATAAAATCAATTATATTTTTCTTAAAACGGTTATATTTTTTGTTTTGGTTTTTGTTACGGATTGATTGAAAATAATAACATTGGTTTGGTTCCGGTTTCCGTTCCGAGCAAAATAACGTTTTTTTTTTATTATTAGTTTTTTTAGTAGCTCGGAATAATGACTTTTTTACGTATCATAATAAATAATGACTGAAGTGGTGTTTGTTTAAATATGTATAAAACCGAATAAACCGATATTTTATTTGGTTCGGTTCCAACTTTTATTGCGAGCAAAATAATGGTTTTTCCCGGCATACGCAAAAATTTGATTAAAACAAAAATAATTTTAAAAAATTTTACTTCATTTTGATCTAATTGAAGGGTTTATGTACTAGGGAGTTCATTTTTATAAATTTAACAATTGAAATGTGGCCGGTGAACAAATTAATAAAAATGAAATGTACAAAGTATACATAAAAAAATTGAGTAAATTCAAAACAATTAAAGAAAATTTCATACCAAACACTTTATTTTTATCCAAGGTTAGCGTACATGCGTGCAGTTCATTGTTATAAATTTAAAAATTTTGAAATAGAGGCGGTATACAAATTTAAAAACAAATAAAATGTATAAAGCAGAAAATAAAAAAATTGAGTACATTAAGAACACAAAACTAAAAAAAAAATGTATATGGAGTACTTTATTTTAATTCAATTAAAAGATTTACGTACCAGGTACTCTATTTTTGTAAAAAAAATTAAATGTGACCGGTATACAAATTAAAAAAAAATAAATGTAGAAAACATACAAAAAAAAATTGAGTAAATTAAAAACAATTAAAATAAATGTCATACCAGACACTTCATTTTGATCTAATTTAAAGGTTTGCGTACCAGACAATTTATTTTCAAAAATTTGAAAAATTTGAAATTGGGCCGGTATACAAATTAAAAAAAATAAATGTAGAAGGCATACATATAAAATAAAATGAGTAAATTAAAAGCAACTAAAAAAAATGTATATCAGACACTTCATTTTGATCGAATTAAAAGGTTCACGTACCAGGCAATTTATTTTTAAAAATTTAAAATATTTCAAATGAGGCCGGTACACAAATTTAAAAAAATGAAATATACAAGGCATACATAAATTTTTTTTATTAAATTAAAAATAATTTAAAAAACTATTATACGGGACACTTCATTTTGTTCTAATTAGAAAATTTACGTACCAGGCAGTTTATTTAAAAATTTTTTTAAAATTAATGATTTGGCCGATATACAAATTAAAAAAAAATGAAATGTACAAGGCATACCAAAAAGTTCCGGACATTTCATTTTGATCTAATTAAAACCAGGCAGTTAAAATTTTTGAGGCCGAAAACAAAAAAAATTAAATGCTCAAGATAAGGGTTTTGAATGTTTTTTGTTTTGGTTTTTATGACGTTTTATTTAAAAAAATAATAATATCGGTTCGGCCCCGGGCAAAATAACGGTTTTTTTTCGGTTATTGGTTTTCGGTTCAGTTCTGGTTCGAAGCCCTTCTTAAAACATAAAAGCAAGACAAAATTTAATTAAATCGCTTTAAATGGCCAACAATATTTCAGTTTTATTATTACAAAAATTAGAACTATTTTTTTTATTTAAAACAAAAAATTCTAATTCGGTTCTGAATATAATTTTATTATTATTTCTTATTTTACTTTTGAAGTTAAAAGTATTTTACAAGATTTTTTAATATTTCTTTTAAATTTCTCAATATTTTTTGTTGATTATTCAATTTTTTTTTAATTAAAAACTACTGCTATACAAAAATGTGTTTCTAAGTTTTTATCTTTTTTAAAATTTATTTTTTTAAAATTTTTGATATAATATTTTCAGTTTTAATTACTTTAATTGTTCAATGTTTTAATTATTGATATATAAAAATTATACTGATTGAGCAACAGCCAGACTGGAGATAGTTATATTTTAGATTATATTTACTTAACAATAATAATACATTTAACAATTATGTTGCAAAATTTTGTGAAATATTTAATCGATTAGAAAAAAAAAGAGAAAAAAAATATATATTACTGATTGGAGAATTTTTTAATTAATTTGCCAGATAATTATTTTTACTAATGATTAATGAGTTTACTTTGAGATTAGTATCAAATCTTGATAAATCCAACTAATTTAAGCACAAAAATTCTTTTGTAAAAACTACTCTATTCGATTTAAACTTTTTAATTATTATAATTTTGTTATTAAAATAAAGCATTATTTATTCAAAATTAAACATCAAAACAGGCAATAAAACATAGACAATTCCAATTAAAACACATCCAAACCGACTCGATACACACTTATTTCTTTTAATTGCTCTCGTAAATTGATAACACTCATCCGCCTTGATTATAAGTTTGTCCTTAAACTGTTCTTTCACAATAATACTGTTTTATCCATTCCAATATTTTCTTAGTTCTTTGTAATTTTCGAAAAATGTTTCAGCTTCGGTCAGATCGTGATGATGCTATTCATCTTCCAGCTCTTTATTGTCTTGTTCACTCTTATGGTTGCTGTGACTTTTTTTCCCTCTGTCTTCAGGTTGTACATGGAAGTTTGCAATATCCTCTTCTTCTTTGTGGTAGTGTTTATTATCAAGATTTATAGATTTTTAGCTAAAACATGTGGATCACAGTATCCCCTTTTAGAATCAGTAGAGAGTTTGAAAATTTGATAGGTATCTCCTCGACAAACTTCTATAATTTCGTCGTGGGCTTCTGTAGATTGTCCCGTTGTTGTCATTGGTTTTCTAACCACTACTGAATCGTGTACAGCATTATTACTCCTCTGTATTGACCTTTACTGTAAGTTTCTATACTTGCGTTGGTTCTGGAGTAAAAGAAGTTTATAATAAATTATTCAAATTGAAAATTGCTATAAGCGGCAACATTCAAATGCATACCATTGTTTCACTCCTCATAAGAGATTATTAGTGCACCTTAGTGATTGTTGCATCAAATTGTAACAAAGTTAACCAAATAATTGATTAACGTGTAATGACACCGCGATTAATAAATTAGTCAAACTGAGAGGTTTACGCCTTATAAGTTGTTTTTTACGTAAAATGCCAAGAAACGTAAAAAAGTAAAAATATTATTTTGAAAAATTATTTTTGGTAAAAGTTCTCAGTTTGGACTAGCCTCGTTGGTCTAGTTAGAGCGTCTAAGTACTCTACGCGAAAAATCAACCCTGTTTGGAAAAGCTATAGTTGAAGGCTAAAAATTAATATTTTTTTAAATAAATGTGATGAATTTCTTGTTAAATTTGACGTACGTTTTTGGTTCAATGTATACTTTGTTTTAATTTGAAGCTTACATTATCATTGATTATGAGCGTCATGCAATAAACGCTAACTAGACATTTTTGGTCGCGGATTGAAGTGAAGAAGAAAATTTGAGTAAAAAGAATGTTTTATTAAAATAGATAACATGTATTTTACAAAAATTTATTATGCACTTGCTTTTTAAAAATTGTTATATATAATTAATTATTTTTTTTTAATTTCCCGTCGGACAATGCAATAAAATGAATTTATTAGAAAAATTGTCTGGAAACTAGATAAGGACTGTGTTTATTAAAGTTTATTGCAATATTATATAAGTAACTGGTATATCAACAAACGTGCTTTTACTATATATTTTTTATTTATAAATATACTATAATTTAATCAACCACAAACATTGTTGTGCAAACAATAAACTGGAGATACAATGGAAATACATTAATAAGTTGTTTTACAAATTTTACAATATTTTTTTTGATTCACAATATTTAGACCAAAAATGTTCAACAAGGAATGCAAAAAATGATAGCTACAGTCCAACAATAAGAAAATATAAGATAACAATAAATTAGAGATAAAATGGAAATACATCAATAAGTTGATTTAAATCCATGTTTTACAATTTTTACAATTTTATTTTTTTAATTCACAATATTTAAACAAAAAATGTTCAACAAGCAATGCAAAAAATGATAGCTACAGTCCAACAATAAGAAAATATAAGATAAGTTTGAAATGTAAGATTGTCAGTGCTTTTGTAGAATGATTAACATAGTTTTGTTTATTCTGAGTATTATTATTCCATTTGCTTATTAAGCCCATTTCATGTTTATAAAATTTTATTGCAATATAATATAACTGGTACATCAGCAAAAGTGTTTGTGCAATATATTTATTATTTATAAATAATATAATTTAATCAATCAATTTGTTGTGCAAACAATAAATTAGAGATACAATGGAAATACATTAATAAGTTGATTTAAATCCATGTTTTACAATTTCTACAATTTTCATTTTTTAATTCACAATATTTAAAAAAAAAATGTTCAACAAGGAATGCAAAAAATGATAGCAACAGTCCAACAAGAAGAAAAAATAAGATAAGTTTGAAATGTAAGATTGTCAGTGGTTCTGCAGAATGACCAACGTAGTTTTGTTTATTCTGAGTATTATTATTCCATTTGTTTATTAAACCCATTTCAAAAAATGTTTTGAATTTTTCATTTACAGCAATTCTAAGTGGAAAAGATTTTGAGACAAATATTACGTCATATGAAATACAATGAGGAAATAAATGCATTTCCGATAAAGTCTTTTTAGTGCAATAATCCAACCATGTATCCTCCATTATTGTTGTATAATTTTTGTATATACCCACATTATTAATTGTATTAATTATGTTTTGTTTGAAATCACTATAATTATTATTAACAAGATAAATAAATTTAAATGTTTCTCTAATATAGTTATATGCTGAACTGTTATCAGAAAAGTAAGGAAACTGGTCTTCTGTAGCAATCATAACAAGTCCAGCATCCATAATATCTTGAATACTATTTATTTGTTTGTTTGAGAAAGTGATAAACAAAAAAGTATAATATAGACCAACAAAGATAGATGTCATAATCATAGCAAACATTAACCAAAACATAACAATTATTTTAACTGATATTATTTTATGATATTTATACTGTTGAAATAATAATATTCCGTACATTTTAAATATTAGTTCAGAAATGTTTGATTTGACATAATTCATTTTGCTTGCAACGGTATATGCAATCAATGTTACTAAAAATGTTATTAATATTGTGTACCATATATATTTATGAAAAATAAATTTAAAATTTTGCCAAATTGGTATTATTTCTGCTTTTGGTACGGCAATTAACCTATAACTGACTTCATATGGATAAATGTTGCGACCCATAAAAATATATTCTTTTGAAAATTCCATAGGTATATCAAACGAAAAATCTATCGGTTCGTCTTTTGAACTTACAGAAAAATTATAGACTTTGCCGATTTGTTCAAAAAAGTAAACTTTAAACAAATTAGTGACCTTCATATGAGTAAATGGACAATTCATTAAATTTCTTTCAGGTTCTGATTGATAAAAATGTTTGATAATAGCAATATTTTTATCACGGCATTTGCTTAAAAATATTTTTTCGTACTTAGCTCCACAATTATCGGTATAGTTTTGGATTTTATAGATGTCTGCATTTTTATCCACAACAATTGTTTTCAACGTACTTAAATTTTTGCCAACAAATTGTAAAAGGTTATTAATATTTTCATCGCCTAAATAAATAATCAAATTGTAAGCAGTTTCATTATTTAAATCAACACGATTATAAGGAAACAGCACCATAATTTCTGATATTGTTTTCAAAATAATAACAAAAAATTGTGAAACTGCTTTCCAATAAGGATCAATTGTGTCATTGTAATCAATTATGTTTACAACGTAATGTTTTACAATTATGGCTTTAGCAAAATTTTCGTTAATATTTATGCTGGTATTACCATAAGCTAAAGTTGTTCGTAGTTGATTGAAATTGGAATAAATTTCTTTGGCGCATTCCAGTATGTTAGCTTCTTTTTCTTCATTCTGCAATAGAATATATACATATTTATTGGTATTTCAATTTTATAGTAATATTAGAAAAATCACCTCTAATTCTATTGCATTAAATAAATAGCTTTTAGCAAAATTTAAGATTGTGACTAATATCAACAAATATATTACTTTTGACATTGTATGCAAAACTTTAATATGCTTCCGCCTAATTTTCTTTTCTAATTCCTAAAATAACTACGTTATTCACACACAATGCGACCTATTATATTAATATATTATTAAAATTAGTTATTTTATAGCTGTTTATAAATTGCTACTTTTATTAAGTATTTTAACATTATTCCAACTATCTAATAATACTTTACACAAATATAGTAATATCTGTAATAAATTGTTTTTAGTAATATTTTTTTATAAATTGCAAGTTTTAGTGAGTTTTTCTTGCATTTTTCCGAATGTTTGTAATATTTAAGAAAAAATGGTAAATCTCAATTTTCGTCAGTTGTGGCTCACAAATCGTAACTTTTGGCAAGTTTTCTGACATGAACCGCAATTTTTAGTAATCTTTTTCTTGCAGTGCATTTGGTTCGGTTCAGAAATATTTTTGTTTGTATCCAAATAAACGGTTAGGTTCTAGATTACGGTTTAAGTTTTATGGCGGTTTGTTTCGGTTCCGGTTAAAACAGACTGAATAAATATAATGTGCTTATTAAAACTTTATTGATATAATAATACAAATAAAAAAACACACCAACTTGTAACACGTGATGTTATTATTTATTTCTTATTTATGCCAAAATTATTTTTTTAATTTAGTTAATTATTTTGTTGTAAATATAAACTGAACATCTAGAATATTAAAAAAAGTTCTAATCTCATGCATTGCAATATTTTTAGCTTGAACATATTTAAACCAACAATGCTCAATAATAAACATACAAAATGAGATCAACAGTCCAACAATAAATAAGTTAAATATAAATTGAAAATACTCAATGCTTTTGGCAAATTATTAACATAGTTGAAGTTACTTCATTTCAAAGAAAGCCCATTCAGTACAACAAGAACAACGCGACATCCAAAATCATAGTATAATTTTTATATTTAGCTATATTATTGAGTGCATAAAAATATATAGTTGCATCATCATGTACTGTACCATTAATATTTAAAGTAATAAAAATATACGCTTTTCTAATATAATTATAACTTGAGATGTTTTTTGCAAAGTACATTAATTCCGATTCCGAACCAGTCATAACAAGCCCGGCATTTATAATATCTTCAACACTATTTATTTGTTTGTTTGAGAAAGTGATGAACAAAAATGTATAATAAAAAAAACATACGTTACAATCACAGCAAATCCCAACCAAAAAGTAATTATTATTTTCATTGAGGCAATATTAGGATGTTTAGTTCCTCCTAATATTAATATTGGATATATTTGAAGTACTAGTTTTAAAATGTTTGCTTTGTTACAATTGATTTTGCTGGCAAGTATGTAAATAAGCAATATGTTATTAATATTGTGCTCCAAACATTTTTTAGAAAAATTTTAAAAAAATTGCCTACAGGGAATAATTTTTGCTTTTGGTACGGCAATTAATATATAAAAGGTTTGTGTTGGATAAATGTAGCGACCCAAAAAAATTTCGCCTTTGTTAGATTGTATAAGTTGGCCAAAAATAATATGAATTACCGGGGGGTCGAATCCGCACCAACAGAAAAATTATAGACTTTGCCGATTTGTTCAATAAAGTATAAATCGACCCAATTATACACATCACTGTGATAAAATGAACAATTCATTAAATCTCTTACGGGTTCTGATTCATAAAAATGTTTGATAATAGTAATATTTTTATAGCGGCATTTGCTTAGAAATATCTTTTCGTAGTTAGCTCCACAATTATCGGTATAGCTTTGGATTTAAATGTAAAATTTATTACCAACATATTGTAAAAGATTGTTGATATTTTCATTGCCCAAATATATAATAAAATGGTACGCCGAATCATTATCAAAAGAACCTTCATAAGCAAAAAGTTTTATAATTTCTGATATCGTTTTCAAAATGAAATATTCAGATACAGCTTTCCAAAGAAGATTTGTATAATTAAGGTGGGAGGTTGTAGGCCTCATAAAAGTGTAATTAAAATCAATTATGTAACGTAACGTAATGTTTAACAAGTATAGCTTTAGCAAAATTGTAGGTAAGTTTTATGCTGGCATTACCATAAGTTGTCTTTAATTGATTGAAATTAGAATAAATATTCTAGTATATCAGCTCCTTCTCCATTCTGCCATAAATATATTATATAAAATTAAAAAAACAATAAATTTATTCAAAGAAACTTACTTCCGGATGTATTTTATTATACAAAGTTTCACAGAAAGCTCGAGCAAAATATGAAACGGTGAAAATTAATAAAAAATATACAACTTTTGACATTACAGTCATGTCGCTAATTTGCCTGAACTGAATTTATACTACTATAAATAATTGTTTGTGTTATTCAGCACGCATGGCTCGTAATATATTATGTTCCATTGTGTTTATTGTATTAATATATAATAAATGTATCAAATAATAGTATTAATATTCAGTATATTTAATACAAACAAAAAATCAAAACACTCAATACAACCAAATTCAAACCAAGTTTTTTTTTGTACAACTAGATAATTAAAAATTTTATATTTTAAACAACGACTTCTTTTTACTAAATAATTGCGTGGGGTTTTGGCGTGACAACGAGGGCGTTCAACTAGGTGTGGGACGCAAAACAAAGAATACCCATCAGTTAAAAATTTGATATGATTTTTTAAAATTGAATTGATTTGTCTCTAAAACTCTTTAAAGTTAAAAACTTAATATAATTTTTTTAAATTGATTTGTTTTGTCTCTAAAACTCTTTTAGAGGCTTTAAAATTGGTCAAAATTTATATATTTGGGCACCGATCCAAGAAAAAATGATATCTTACCATTGTTTTAATTGTGCAAATATTATTTTTAGATATGTTCCAATAATCCTGAACCTATATTAAAGTCTTCCTGCTTCTAAATTGATTTTTTAACTCAAAATACTTTTAACACGTTTAACAAACCAATTGAAACCATTGAATATTTCTTTACATGAATTAGATTGTTACATGTTTTTTTGTATTTTAAAATGTAGTCTTTAAATTGCTTTTGCTGCGCCAAAATAGCTAGAAATTGGTATTCTTAAACACTAGTCACAAAATACTTAAAGTATTGTTCTCTTTGTCAGTGGGTTTGTCGACATATCAACATAGTTTTCTTTATATTGCGTATCATTATTCCATTTAATTATCAAACCCATTTCAAAAATTGTAATAAATTTTTCATTCACAGCAGTTTTAAGTGGAAAACTTTTTGAAAAAGATGCTGTTTTATATATAGCACAATGAGGAAAGTAATGCATTCCAGAAAAAGCCTCTATAGTAAAATACTCCCATGTTTCATCCGTTATCGCTGTATAATTTTTATATATGCCATCATTATTAACTGCCTCAATTTCTCTTAGTATATTTTCTTCATAAGTTTCGTCTTTATCTATACGAACATATTTATAGGTTTCTCTAATATAGTTATATGCTGCAGTGTTATCAGCAAAGTAAACACTGTTTAACTCGGAACCCGTCATTATAAGTCCAGCATCCATTATATCTTCAATACTATTTATTTGTTTATTTGGAAAAGTCATAAACAGATAAGTATAATATAGGCCAGCAAAAGTTGAAGTTATAATCATAGCAAACATTAACCAAAACATAATAATTATTTTAATTAATGCTATTTTAGGGTATTTATAAAGTTGAAATAATAATATTCCGTATAATTGAAATATTAGTTCAAAAATATTTGACTCGACACAATTCATTTTGCTTGCAAAGGTATATGCTATCAATGTTATTAAAAATGTTATTAATATTGCAAACCAAACATATTTTTGAAAAATAAATGTAAAATTTTGCCAAATGGGAATATCATCTGCTTTTGGTACAACAATCATCTTATAATGGGGTTCATGTGGATAAATGTACCGACCCATAAAAATATCGAAATGTAACATTTCTACAGGCTCGCCAAACGTAACATGAGTGTCACCAGATAAATTTAAGGAAAAATTATAGACTTTGCCGATTTCTTCAAAATACTGTAAATGAACCCAATCAGTGTCAGGATGATTGATTGTACAATTCATCAAATCTCTTACAGGTTCGGA
>JARJEC010131820.1:0-10159 GCA_030264575.1 Tachinus sp. AB-2021
ACCGGAAAGTTTTCGATAAAATCATTTGGCCAAATGGAATTAAATATTGAATATTGTGGCCAAAGAGCTAGAATAAGATTCCCAGAGTAAAATTTTGTGCTGAATCAGAAGATGCTGGTAATAATTTTACGTTAAACAAACTCTAACCTTAGTCCGCTAATGGCGTTTTAATAATGTTTTTCGAATGGTTTCAGTACATTTAAATTTGACTGATCTATATTGCTCAGACGCTATTAGATTTACATTTGGGAGGAAAGACAAGACAAACAGTATATTTAACTCCACGTTAACATGTTCTTGAGTTATTTAGTAGTTGGTACTTTTATAGAGTAAGCTTAATTAAGAAAAAACTAGTTTTTAACATTTTGTTATATAAAACTGAATGAATTTCAGTTCTTCTCTTTAATATTCTTCAATATTTTTGATTTTGTTCTTTAATTTGTTATTTTGATCTCTCATTGATTTTCATATTTTTATGATTTTTCTCATATTATGTAAATTATATGCAATTCATAAAATATCCAAATTTCTCCGTTATTCTGAACGGTATTAAAAATATATAAATATATCCATGATTTTGAAGAATCTTGTATAAAGCATATAAAATTAAGTTTTTGCAAGAAAATTATGTCATATATGTCTATTATTTTAAATAACCCTGTATTAAATATTTAAATATAGCCATTATTTTGAACAACCCTGTATAATGTAATTCTATGGCCAGCATGCGTTGAAAATGCTGGAACGCGATCTGTGGTTCTCACCTCTCACTCACTTTATTCGCATTGGCTTACTGCTTGTACGCTCAACCAAGGTGCTTCACTTGAATGCCGTTTGTTTATTAGTTGGGCTCCTCACTACCTACCTCGCTATAAAAGATTTACTTCAATAATTACTAAAATAGCATCAAATTAATTAAAATATATAAAGGTAACAGCTCTAAGTAGCGTCACGGTTGAGCACTCAAAATTTGAATTCCTATAGAATTATGAATTGTATAATTTTATTATTAATTATTGCAAAAAACTTTTTCAATATACATTTTTAAAAGAGGAATATTAAACTGCTTCATTTTACTTTAAAAGAATTAATTTTGTTAACTTAGTTATGTAATTCGATGCTCGCAAAGAATAACGTTGTATCTTGATTTTTGGAAAAACTAAATTAAGATATTCTTCAATCGAAAATCATATTCTCTTTTGGTACAATTTCTTTTTTGAAATTTTATCAAAATTGATAATTTTTTTATAAATAGTATAGATTCTTGGTATTTCATCCGGCTATAACATCGCTCAAATATAATCGTATCTATATATAAGTTTGCGCAATCCTTTTTTATAAGATATTGTTATCTTTTACGAGCATGAATAGCTAAATAGATAGAATGAGTATGAAATTAGTTAACTGGTTGGTTAGTTAGGAGAATAAAAAACTTTGCTCTAGGTGAGGCTCGAACTCACAACCCCGGCATTGCTCACGACTACTGCCTTATAAGTACCGTGCGCTAACCAATTGCGCCACTAGAGCGATGGAGATAGCAGATGTTCAACGTGCATACAAGGCAGGACTTGAAATTTAATTTAACAACATTATTTAATTTAAAGCGATGGATGATTAATACAAAGTTTTAATGAATGTATGCTCTAATTTGATTATGATGGATCTATATTATTATTAATAATATAATAAATAACGCAAACATGAAATTAGATTTATTATGTTGGTTAAACTGCAACAAATGACAATATCAAATTTCGCGGTTAATTTTTATGCCTGCCTCCATGCCATCACCGGCCGTTAACCAAAAATAAATCTAATGTGTTTTTGGTATTCCACAACAAAGTGCTGTTTAAATAATATAAGAACTTAATACAATGGCAGAAAGTAAGTTTTATCAGTAAGGTTTTATTGTGATATTAATTTTGTTACATTTTAGGTAAAAGTGAAGATTTGTGGAATCCATACAGGGACTTGTATACCTTGGTAAATAAATTTCTCACCACTGATTCAAGAGGGGCATCTTATAATGAATTGGAAAATGTACTTAGAAGAAGCAAACAAAGTTTCTTTTCCCTGCTTAAAAATCTAGTAAGTTCTTTGGTTAATAAAGTTACAAATACAATGCTTAGACGTTAAATGTTTGTATTTGTTCTGTAACGAATATGTATGTTAATAAATATAAATAACATTTTAGCCAAAAAATGCAAAAAGTCGTGAAGAATTAAAGAAAAGTATGGAAGAAGGCATCACGATAAGAGGTGTCGGTCATCAAATATTATCAAAAGAATTATATCAGGAAACGCTGATAATATCCGATATGTTTGATTTAAATGAATATATAGCATTAGACTTGCTATGCACAGCACAAATGCAAATGCCGTATTATCCTGGCTTACCACGCGGTTTAGTAGCCGTATCTTTATATTACGACGGACGAAAGTATCTTGTTTCTACTTTAAGGATGTTAATACAAGCTAGAAATGGTGTTTCGTGGTGCTTAAAACTTCCTCCGCAAACTCAAAAGTTCATCGATACATACATGACGCAATTATTTGAAAATGGATTATTTACGAGGATTTTTGAACTTTTAAAATCGCTCGATTTAGGTAAAGAAATGGATAAGCTACAATCAAATTTAGCATTGGGCGGACCAAAACATCGTAAACAAGTAACGGATGCTTTCATTTCAATAAAAGTAATGTTGGCCGATTGCGTGTTTTTGTGGTCCATGCAAACGGGTTTAAATAAACAAACAACAGTTTCATTAATCCAACTTTTGAGGGATGCCAAAATAGAAGATGAAGCTTCCGGAAAATTAGATAATGTAACGTTATATCTAATAATGTCGTTATTGAATGCAGTCGATTTGAGCATTTTACATACACGTGAAGATGGTGAGGAATTAGTACAACAATTACCGATTTTATCCGAAAATGATTTTATTAACACAGTTTTGACAGAATTGTCACCGAATAAACACAAATGGAATTGCGAAGGTTTACAATCGGTTGCAATGTTTGCATTTGCCGTTTGTTTGTCATCACTGCGTTTGGTTCCGCAAGGTCAACAATTGCAAAATGCAATCGATTACGAGGACGAATTTGTTGATGGAGCTATTTTGATGCACGTTTTTGAATTTATGACTCATGTCATGATGGAAAACGATCTGTTATATACTGAAGAAATGATTTACAGACGATTGCATCATTTATTTTGTGATTTCATCGTACAAATGTATCCTAAAGTTAAGGAATTACGTATTAAAGCTGACGAAACATCTCGAACAATACAAGCTTATGTACATGAAGGCTTAGAATTGCCTTCTAATTTACCACGATATTTCGAAAATTTGATGATGGTGCTTGCTAAATTTTATAGTAAGGATCCGATGAATTTGCATTTAATGCTTGATTATTGGTGTCCAAGTGATGGAACTCAAAATCAAACACATTATAGAGCTCATCCTCGATCAGTATCTTTGTTTAAATTTATTCGTTTGGCTGGAGATATGTTGCCGCCCAGTTTATTCGTTAATTATTTAAAAATGTTGACTAGTTTATCCGGATGCCAGCAAGCAGCTCGGAATTGTTTTAACATGCTCAAGCAACCATCTGGATTGAATAATAACATAACTTGGGATCACTTTTTCATGTCGTTTAATCAATATTATTCAAATTTAAAGCAAGAAGTGCATACGAGTACCGATACAACTGTTTACAGACATAGTCGATTATATAATAAAGGTATAACACCGCAGGAAATTGATGGGTTGCATGCAGTTCTTCTATTGGTTAAAACCGTTTCCGATTTTGATGATTTTTCACGCCTGGCTTTTTGCGAACACCCTGGGTGGGCTCCAATGACTGTATTGCTGGGGTTGGTTAGTTGTTCTGTGCCGATTCCATTAAAAGCAGATTTGCTACATGTTTTGGCTTCACTTTGCAAATCACAAGAAGTGGCCGCTCAAATGTGGAATAATTTAGAAGCATCTCAAATATTAGTAACTATACCTACAACATCGAGTTACCAGCCCAGAGGTATTCAAACTGAATTAGACGAGGTTGAATCACGATTAGAAGAATATCCGCTAACCAGAGCTTGGCTGGGTTTGATGGACGTGCTTACAGATTCCAGTATACCGAGAACTTTAGGAGCCGGCCCAAGACAGCCTGGTTTTGATCCATATTTAACATTTATTATTAATTCAGTTTTTATTAAATTCAATAAGCGTTCCTATAAAAGTCAAAATGAAAAATGGCAGATTGCCGGATTATGTTTGAAATTATTTTCTAAATTTCTTTCAAATTACGAGCCAGATCAAAATGATTTCCCAAATAATAACAAACCAAATGAAATAAATTCACCGCCCGGATTCCATTTGATGCTGCAATTGCATTCAAAATCTGAATTATTATGTGGACTCTTGCAAATAATTAATGAAGGAAATAAGTTGTATGACATGTTTGTTGCTTTTCCGTATGAAAAATACATAGACGAATGCACATTATATTCATTCAATATAATCGAACGTTGTCTTATGCTACATTCAAATTTCTTTGCGTTGCTTTCATCGAGTATGTGCCCGTTTTTACTTATAAGCATGAATAAACTATTATTCACAATAAATCCATCGAGTGGTAAACCGGATCATATTTTAAATATAATGAAATATCTCGGTTATCAAGATAAAGTTCCAAAGCAAAGTTTACTTGCTGTTAAGATCATAACATCATTAACCAGCAACTCGTTAGTACATACGCAATTAATGAATATATTATTAGCTAGTAATGATTTAGATATGATTATTAGAAATGGTTTTGTTGAATGCTTAGACGAAGCAATTGACGAAGAAAATGAATTCATTGCGTTAAACAAAAAGGCAATTTTTAATTTACTAAAGCAATGTCTTGGGTATAATACACCTAATTTGAGCCAATTTTTATTCGGATTTGATTTACGCAAAGTTTCAAAAACCATTTTTCAAATTCCGGGAGTTTTAAATTTCCCGAGAACATGCATTCATTCGTTAATAACATTGCTACGTCAAAGAATAAATGGCGAAGAAGATTCAGATCCTTCTTTAATGGAAGCCGTATATCATATGTTATATGCATTATGTTCCAATACGAAAACGGCTGAGCCGGTTTTAAGATTGATACGCATGCAACCGAATTTTTTCAAGGAACATATTAATTATTGCTATCAAAATTATAATCAAGGCATTAATGAACTTGACCAATTATCTTGGATATTAAAAACACTCGCTATAGAATTACGACTGGCCTGTTGCAGTAAACAAATTGTCAATTTAAAACAATTAACATTACTTTTAGTAGGGTTGCCAACTGAATACAGAATGCAAGCCGATTCATTCTCAATCATTCAGAAAACATCAGAACCGACAGCTGAAGATTGTTTAATGACGATAGAACATCTTAAACATGATAACTTTTTGATCAAATTAATTGCAGATTTTGATTTCGACATAAACAATGTCATTTGTCCAGAATGGGGATTATTTGAGCAAAGCTCATTGGATAACTATTTAACTGCATGCCAAACAGAATACCACCCGAAATTAATCGATATACGTAAATTACATCGTAGTTTAGTTGAAGAAGTTACATCGGCTCAAAATGCAGCAGCACTAGGACAAAGACAAGCTATGATGGAAGAAATACAAAAAGTTTTATTACATGCCGTCAATATCAATAACAACCGTAGAATAGCCTTGAGTAAATCCAAATTTATAGATGCCTGGCGACAAGTCACGCAAGTATTAATAACGTTTTTACCAAACGAAATTATTTCACCAAAAGAACAAGTGCTGCTCGAAATTTATCTCCTTGAAAATGTTCTGCTAAAATCATTAAAAGCAGTCCTTTTGCCGGACGTTGGAAATTATCTATCGGGAACAGTTTTATTATTAATTGAAAATCTACGTCGAAGCCATATCAATGAAGAGAAACACAACCGAACATTTTTAAAAGGCGAAACGAAAATTACTAAAAGCATGATCGAATTGAATGTTTCTTCGATGAAATCCATTCTTAATTATATAATCCAATGGATATTATCAACCGATAATAAATCACAAAAATTAAAAATTAATTTATATGGAGCCTTAGCAACTTTTCTTCAATTGATAACAACATCGAAAACAATTCCCGATTGGAAAATGAATGACAGTTTATATATCAGCAGGCTGGATAATTCTAAATATAGAGTTCAAGATGATATCAGCACCGTTTTTATTTCATCCAATATAGTTGCTTCGTTTGGTGAAAAATTAATCGAAGCGTTATGCTACGATTGTACCGGAGCACAGGAAATATGCAAAATGTTAGCAATGTCCTGCTTCAGCTTACTAATTAATTTAAACGCCAATGTAACTTGGATTTCGCACATGTCTTCCAGAGGATATTTAAAACATATTATCGATAGCATTTTAAAAAGCGATTTAGAATTACGAAGCGCCTTAGAACCGAATCCCGATAATTTGAAAAGTATTTATTTATACGATGCTAAAATGTCACTTTTAGTTCGTATAGCAACGACACGATTGGGATCCGAATTATTATTAGAGCAACGATTACTTTCGATATTGTCGAGTATGAAAGTTTTCGATTTCCATCCGGAATTGACAAAACATTTACAAGTCGATGAAAATTCCAGCTTTATAATGCCGATTGAGACTAGATACCTGCAAATATGGGAACCAACATTAAATTTATGCAATGCAATATTAACAAGTCTCGGCACAGATCATCAAGCAGCTGTTATACAAATCATCAATTTCCTTCTAAGCCATTTGGATGTTATCGAACTTATTTTACGTTCCGGAAATCCATCATTATCACAGGAATCATTAAGGGAACTGTCATTACTAACATCTGTTATAGCACGAACAGCAAATAATGATTTGTTAGGTGTTGTGCTTGATATACACGAAGTCCCTCAAGATAACCGTACTCATTTATACCGCATACAAAAATTAATGCTAGGATTGGTGCCCAGGTTTGTTCTTCTTGAAAATAACATACGTGAATTATTATGCGACACAAATACTGAAAACACATCTTCCTATCAAACGTCTCAAAGATTATCATATGCCCTTGAAATTATTGCAAATTTGTTGTTGTATTGTAGAAATGTGACAAAAAATAACGGCATCGATCACGATAGTGTCGGTGTTGTATTTCAACCAAATTTAAACGAAGCTTGGATGGGAATAAGCGGTCATCAAAAAAATAAAAATTTCTTTGAACACACACCATCTTTAGGTGTTGTTGTTCAAGATTTAATAAACACTGTCAGTTATTACCATAAAGAAAAAATTACATTGAATTTGCTAATTCGTAATGTCGGTGAAATTCCCGAATTGGGAACGGTCGATTTGAAAGATTTTGTACCTATTCAAGGATTCGATATTAGTATAATGAGAGATGAAGCTTTGGAACTTATTAGTGAGAAATTAAATATGAAGAAACGTGATATTGATCATTGCTTACTTATTATCGAACATGCCATGTATATTATTTGGGCTCATTTGGATTACTACATGTTAAAAGCCATTCCAAAGGCAAAAAATTACGGATTGCAAATGTCAAACAAATCCATAAATCTTGATAGTAAGTTGTTTGAATTCATTAAATTAATAACAGTATTTAAATTCAATTTATTTTCAGCTACTTTAGCATCAGCATCCGAAGCAATGTGGAAAGTTTCTACTGATGATATCAGTTCTCTTAAACAGGGATTGGTATCTATTTTCAATGATAGTTTTTGTCGTCAGTTGATTGAAACATCTCAGGTAAATATATTTGAACATAAAATGAAATTTAATTAGTAAATAAATTATCTAATACAGTGTGTCTTAAAACAGTTTTTTCTAAATACTATGTAATTTTAATTTTTAAGAAACTTATTTTTCTTGAAACAATCAAAAAATTGTAAATCTTATCTGGATGAATTATTATTGCAAGCATTCTCCAATTATATTACCATGCTTTTGAAAACCCTTGTATAATAGTTCTCGTTGTTTATTGTTATGGCATTAAAAAATATTTAAATTTACTTCTATGTTTTCAGATTTGTTCTATTTAATAATTTATTTTTATTTTTAGGGTCGTTCAGAATCTGATATCGGATTTTTGGAAGTGTTATTGCGAAAAATAAAACGTCTCATTCAATTTGTACCAGTAAAATAAAATTATGTTTATTATTTAAGATTTTACATATTTGTATTGTTAATTATAAATAAATATTTCTAGTTTGTCTAATTTAATTCCTAATACTTTTATTTTAGAATATAGTTCGTCACGAAATTAAATCGGTTATATCATCTGCATCATCAACAATTGCCTCATCCCAAGGTCCATAAATATTAAGTTTCCAATCTTGATATTTAATAAACAACAATGGACAAAACACGTTAATTAACATTAAAGTACAAAGAAATAATATAGTCATTGCTGTTGAAACTAAAAATAAAACGACAAAAACTATTAACATCAGCAGTATCGATGTTAAAATACAATTGTCCAATTTGCATCGTAACAACGGAAACAACACAAATATTTCAATAGCTAAAGTTATTAAAACGAAAGCATGATATGCCGACGCCAATCTAGAAGCTAAACATATTGAACCAAAAACTGCCGCACTTAATGACAAACTATTTGAAGTAATAGCGGCATTAACTCCGTAATCGAAAAATATTAGATGTATCAACATCATGAAAAATGTCATTGTATATATCGTGTCTGTACTTATAGTATCGGTTAAAGTGTGTAAGACGGGTGAAAATATTTGGCCAAACACCAAAAAAATTAATACTGTTCTGACATCATGTCCATGAGAAATATTTTCGCTGAAATTTAATTTGTAAATGAAGAATCCGATAAATGTGAATATGCTTGAAGAATAAAAGAGGTTGCCTGGCTCCAACCATCCATTGTAAAGGTATAAATAGAACAATACAAATATTATCACAGTGCAAAGCTCTTGAATGACTAGAGCAGCACCTGATAAGGCCTGCATTAAAGTAACCTTTTCATGTTTGTTATTAATATTTAATTCTTTTAGAAACGTTTTGTCTGTGTAATTATCTGGATAACCTTGATTTTCATACAGTATTTTCCGCCAAGGTTTAGTCATCTTCTTCTTCATATGGTTTGTGGAATTCTATAATTAATTCGTTTTAAAGTACATAACCTATAAAATTGAATATACAAACCTATAAATTTGAGCATGTAAATGTAGATAGATAGAATAATTAGCCAATGAAGAAAAACTTCACTTTCCTTCTTCAGAAAACAGAAAACTCCTGTGTTTAATTGATACAAAAATTATTTAATTTTAATTTTGAAATTTGATGAATATGTTTTGCTAACATACAGGATGTTACATAAATAAATATAACTCATTATCATTTACAAATTTAATGCAAACTGCAAATCGCACTATTGAGATATGTGTCGTAACTTCAAAATGGATATGTGTATTTAGGTATTGATTATTATGTATTCTTCTTTACTTATTTGTACTTTCCAATATCAATTTTTTTTGCATTTAGAACAAACCAAATTATTATTTAAAAAAACACTTATTAAGACAATGTAAATAGTAAAATACTAAACTATTGCAATTTTTAAAATCGAACATCCATTTTTGGAAGTTACGACAGTTCTTATCTCACAATGTGATGCTATACTAGAGCACGATTAGAGTTGTAAACGGAATGTAGTTGCAGTTTTTGTTTAAAATTAATTTAAAACCACAACTGAATCTGCTTGAGCTGTTACATGCCATGCATTTCTGTGCTTATTTTAATTTAAATCTATGTTTACAACTAAAACCGTTGTATAAATCTAGCTTTTTCTTACAAATGAATGATATAAAAAGTTCGATTTTTTGCAATAATTTAAAAGTGTTTTAAAGTAAACAAAAATAATGTGGCAGGCAGTAGATAACCATGTGGGTTTTTTGTTGCTATATTTCACCTAACTGCTCGATTGATGAGTTACAACAATTCCTAGAGGATTAAAAAAAGGAAATATATAGATTTTGGTGTCAAAATGAAAAGGAAAAAGAAAAATATGAACGGTGAGAAATGCTCTGTGTGAATTGTTAACAAAAAACCAGATAGTCACGCAGA
>JARJEC010131872.1:0-10848 GCA_030264575.1 Tachinus sp. AB-2021
ACACAGATGAAAACCTGCACACGTCTTGTCCTTGTATGTGCATTGATGCACACGTACGAAGATTGTATTTACGTCTCTGGGGCCCGACAGAGGAATTCCCCTTTTAGTACAGCACAAGTACGAAAGCAAAATCATCAATCACGCTACTAGACGAATGACAATGTTAATTAATGACGGCGAGTACACAAGAGACGTATAAATCTTTTTTCTTAATTGCGATTTAATGAAATCATTTTTATTTACAAATTTCAAAACAAAATAATAAAATATCAAATTAAGTTCGTGTCGAATCTCGCAGCTTTACAATTGTAATAAAAATTTAACCGCCGAGAAAAAAATAAAATATCGATAAATTATTTTGTTAATATCACGTCTTTCTCCGTTTTCAGCTATTAATTCAATTCATTTTAATGCTTATGCATGTATACATTTTATTTTATAATAAATTAATATTAAAAGCGTGTATGGAAACGGTGTTTTTATAGTCTAGTCGAAATTTCGAAATGTGCGCTGCCGCGTTCCTTACACATGGAGTCCCGCCCGGCAATAAAATAATAAATTGCGGCAGGAGGAGAGGAACGACGATGACGACCAACGGAGTGGAGAGTCGTCTACAGAGAGGAACCCGTTTGCCGAGAGGCTGCGGGATCGTAAAACTGAGGCTTTTAAGGTCTAATCAGCTTTGGGATGCTTTATGTTATTTGCAGCACCGAACCAAGAAAAAAAATTACGGACGGATAATAGTGAGAGGCCCGGCTGATTCCATAAATTGGGTTGCATTATTAAAATTATAGTTCAAAGAACTTTCTTTGTTGTGAATAATGATTCTATCAGAAGAAATATTAAATACATGCTTGAAATATTTAAATTGATTCTGCAATTTAATAATTATAATTGCCATACTTGTATTCGATATAATAATATATTATATTAATAATATACAACAACAAATGTACATATTTATTATAAAATTATGGAATCAATCTGATTATTCTACTATAAATATAACGAGTTTTTACCAAATAAGGACAGAAAATATCAACTCAAAAGATTACAAGCTTAGTTAATAATATATATTTAAAGCCAAGGAAGTATCCAATTAATTGCAAAATATGCTTTTTTGCAAAATGTGTAAAATGTATGAAAAAAATTAAGAAATTAGTAAATTGCTATCAAAATTTTCTGATTTTTTTGATACTTCAATAACTCAAAGAAAAAGTAAATAATTTTCAGAAAAATCTTTTCGTGGAAACTTTCCAGGATACGTGCAAAAAAATAAAATTTTGAATAAGTGAGTTATTCAAACTTTCTACATGTTTTAACTTTCTTGACTATAATAGAGCATAAAGTATAAATAATATAATTAATATCAAAATGATCAATTTCAGGAATGTTAGTTGAGTATTAGTATTGAATTTTAAAAAACGATTTGGAAAAACAATGATTAAAAAAAGATGTTATTGCAGTTTCTCGCATCATTTTTTTCGCTTGCGTTTTGTATTATTATCCAGATAGTTATTCAGATTTTTATTAAGAAGATTTCATAGAAAAAAGGTGTACTCGATTTTTTGTTCGTATACGTTTATTAAACATTTGGCAAATAAAAGTAATGTTATACATGATCAAATTTTTCTTACTAATCTTAGAAAATACTAATGTCTAAAAATTGGACAAAAATGTTAGATACATATATGATACCTTACTCAAAACAAAAACGTTTTTCCAAACTTTTGATAACTGAACTTAAAAAATATATTGCAATATTTATGGACATTTTAAATAATTTTGAATATTTTTGTGTGTTCAAATATTTGAAAATCGAATATATTTTGTAAATCCAATATATTTACTGATTTTTTATTTAGAATTTCACTTTATTGGAACCCATCCGGATACTTCTTATTTATTTATGCTTCACATTTTGTTTGTCTTTTTGTTATAAATACATGAAATAACTAATATGTATCATAAAGTACTAAAAAATGCATTTTGTTATTAAAGTTTTAGCTGAAATTTTGATTACTGTACTGTACTAGGCGGTATACGCATTAGCTAAAAGTAGTTGTATTTTATATACTGTGGAAAACATTTTATAGAGTTAAATTCTAAGGAAAAAGAAAAACTCGGTGATTGCATAAGCTAATGTTCCTGGGAATGATAAAGTAAACTTTTTTTAAAATTTATGTGGCTAATTAAAGCCGTGATTATTTTACAATTTCAAATATGTAAAAGGTACATCACTATGCCGCAAAGCATTGAACGACACTTTATCGCACCTTCCATCTATTTATAAAATTTATGTAAATATAGTCTCATCTAATTATCGCTTCATTAATCACCTTTAAATACTATAAATATAGTTAGCACACATGCAAACGAGACTTGGCTCCACGGTGCTTACACATACTGCGTACACACCCACCGATCAAATTACCAACTTTTCTTGTACAAAAACATGAAAGAAAATCAATCAAAATCACATTGCAATAAATCACAATCCCCATTTAATTAACATTTAAACGGAATCAAGCGACGAGATTAATACTTGTTTTAACCTATGTAAAGCCTTTTGACATTTCCGTATGTCGTCGGCCGAATCCACAGGGAATACCAAAATGTCCCGTCCTTGGGTATTAGGAATTCCGTACGAATTACACTATATTGTTGTGTTACAAGTTATTTGCACCATTAGCGGCCGTAAATTCGGACCTAAGTGTGTGCGAGAGAGGTTTTAAAGTTGGTTTGGTCTGGTGAAACGACGGTCTGAATCTGGCGATTTATCGGACGGGATTATATCAATACAATGTGGAAGGTAGAATGGAAAATGGAAGCAATAACATTCGCTGTTGGCACGGATTTAATGCACTTTTGTTATTAGCACAGCAGAAATTGTTAAAATAGATAAATCAATCAATCAATTGCTAAAGTGTTATTTATTCAGTTAATGTGAATTTAATTAAATTTATTTAGTTTATAACGTTTTCACGAGATTCTCGAAACTTCAATATCCGAATAGGCTCAGCAAGAGTAATTTAATAATATTTAGCTAGACCGTCTGTATATCCCAAACGTATGATTTTAATACTTCTTATAATTATCTCATTTTAAAAACAACTATTTCTGGTAATGTACTGACTATCAAAAAGTTCGTTTTGTAGAGTTTGATATGCAAATGTTTTTAAATTACAAAATAAATTATTCACCAATTTATTTTATCAGAAAAACTCTACAGATAATATTTAATTAACAATTAAAAATTTGCCAAAATGTCAAATTTAGGATGAATATCGCAACTAAAGAGGCCATCAAACTGTTACTGTTATTTTACCATCTATTTGACTAAAAATTGATTTTCGACAATTGCAAAAAAAAGAAAAAAGTCCAACTCATTCCCATTCACTCACTGACAAGATCCCAACCCGCTACCCTCAAATTGATATGTTTTTAGTCTCTCCAATATTCGGATTCTCACCTCAATATAAAAGTTTTCCCTTCAAAAACCCCGTTTCTCGTGACCAACCTGTATTTATTTGCTGCCAATAGATTGTAAATTTTCCATAAAAATCTCGAAAAAATTACAGATTCCTATGAATTTCTATCTTCCTACATCAGCGCTATACAATCAAACGCGATGATGAAGGAAGATCTATTACTTCCTAAACGTTCCTTAGTAATTTGAAATAAATACTTACTTCATGATATAAAAGAATTATTTAATTGTCCTAATGGCACCTAATCATTTCAGAATGATCACAACAGAAGAACGGCAAACCATTAAATTAATTATTAAAGAACATTTTTGACAAACTTTAGAATAATAATAAAAATTATTTATTATAAAAAAATTTAGAACTTATTTACACATTTTTAAAGAATATATTAGAGATTATGATCCAAAACAATTTTTGACTAAGATTTTTGAAGTGAAAACTGTTTTGGCACATACGAACTAGTTTACTAGTTGGGAAATATTTCTTATATGGTGGAGGCCACTAAATGCAACATTTAATTAGAAGAGGGAATAAACATTTAAGTTCGCCAGAACTTTAAAGAGCTACACAACTGCCGTATTTTACAGCAAGAGGAGAGGCGACTAAAAAATTAAAATTGCTTGCAAAAATCGACAACACGGGCAGTTTGTCCCTATAGAAAAAAAGTTGCTTACCTACATTAAAAAATTGATATATAATATATTGTAAATATTAGTACATTATATTCGTTGATTTAAGCTAATTTGTTTTATTTTGTGTTAATAAAAGTCGGCTTATTAGAGTTTAAAACTGCTCCTTTTTTAGTAGTCCCAATATAATAAGCATATAATTCACTATAGAACATTTTATAGAATTTACAAAATCCTAAACAAATTTAAAAAAATATATTTTTCATCTTTTAAGAACTCTTGAAAATATATAATGTAAAGATCAAATACATTTCGATATAGGGTCAATTAAACATAATATATCATAAGATGAGGCAAAAGTAATGTCACAATGTGGATGTGAGATAATTTTTGCAAATGGCGTCAAATGTCATTGCGCTGCGAAATTTATGTTAGATAGATAGACAATTGGTAGCAATATACATTCAAAGAATGGAAAATTATTGTTAGTGCTTATTTGACCGATTTTCGGTCTGTTGCTTTAAAGCAGCGTGAATTTCGTCGACGTTTTCCTTGTTGCCCTGCACCGTGTGGGCAAACAATTTTGCGTTTGTATATATAGGTCCACTAGAGATGTCGCAAGAAATAATGATGTCGCCTGTATTGCTCGTTCGATCGAGAATATCGCTGCTCTAACCGAGGACGTGAGATGTTTGTTTCACTTCGACGAGATAACGAAGCAAACAATTTAGAGTCAACACCCTTTTGTTGAGTCGACTATTGGTGAAAAACATAAAAATGTTCCCTTACATAGTGCAAACCATTCATCGATTGCTGCGTGCTAGCCGTCAAGTAAGTTTAACTTACTCCCATGCCCTGTTAAACTTGGTGCAAGAGAAGAGGATAATTTCCTATCCAAAATTATAATGAAACAAAACCCATTTAAATTGAATTGGTTATGTAAACAAACAAAATTTGTGTTTCCAGGCCATTGAGAATCCACAAGAATTGCACTAAGAGCCAGTGATTCTCACAACTGCACCATCGTAACCGTAACTGGCCAACGCTACAGACAGATTTAAACGCAAGTTTCTGAATCTTATTTCGAGTATTATTGTTTCCAGCAGGACGAACCAACTGACCACACAGAACGAGCGACTATAGAGATTTTGAAACACCAATTTCCAGGCCGTGTGGTCTTCCGTTTTGGCAATTGGAACTACTGACCGGCGAGATGTGACTGCGCCAGCAAGTCGCAGCAACCGACCATACTCGAGCAACTATAGAAATTTTAGCAATTGAGTTCCAATTGCTAAAATTTCTGGCTGCCCATATTTGACGGCGCCAGAGTTTTTTGATATGTCGTGTTACAAACCACAAACCTTGCAAGTTTTGAAATCCAACATTGGAGAAAAAACACCAAATTGGCAGCAAATTCATAAATACATTAATTTCACGTATCTTATGAAATTTAAAATTTAAACAATTTTTATATAATCTTTATAAACAAATTTCTAATTGTAGTATCTTAATTTCGTTGAAAATGATTGAAAATTTACATAAAAAATATGTACCTATAACTTCAAAACGAATAAATGCGATTTCTTTATATTTGTAGATAATTTTAAGTGTTCAAAAATATTTAGTATGCTTAGCGCCAGTTCATTTATTGCTGTAATTTTTGGCATCTGCAATTGTCATATTTTTTGGAAAGATCAAAGCAATTGTCTGAATTTGATTGCTGGATAATTGATTTTAATTTTTTTAAATTTAATGGCCCAATTAGCGTTGTCGGTTGCTTGTAAATTATCCGGTTTTCTAAAATTTTTCTAGTTATTGTTTATAAGAAAGATATGTAATCGATTAATTTCCAAAAGTTTACCTTCAGCGCGTTGTAATTTTCGTAAAGGAACAGAATATTATTTATTGTTACAGCACCGATTATGTACCGGGTGGCCGAAGCCATATTGAATTATTTTGTTATTTATGAAACTAGACAAATGGAATTGAACGACCCCATTTTAAATAAAACTAAATATTTTTTGTTGTTTAAGGTTGTGAATATGTTTCTTCAATGCTATTTTCTATTAATTTGACAAATCGAACACAAAAACGTATCAAACGTGAAATTTTATCACCAGGCAACAAACAAATAATTTTGGTCTGAAAGTAGATTTTTTAACTGATTTTTTGTTTCTGAATACAATAAAACTTACAATTTTATCTATACAATCCGAAAAATTAAAAAAAATGGAAAGAAAGCCATCTATAAAAAATGACAAATGATACCTTTTTTGGGTCCCAAACATTTTCATCTATTATAACTAGTGATTTTGCACTGATGAGCTCTATGGGAGCAAAACAAATGTATACATTTGATTGTTGTCGCTTGTAATAGTGTGAATTTGAATAATTGATTTTAAACTTTTTATTATTATTTTTTTAATTTTTGCCGAATTAGCATTGTGAAACTGGTTGTTTGTAGGGTATATTTGGTATTCTATTTGTGTTCTTCCTACAAGAAAGACATAACCACTCTTTGTGAAAAAAAATATAAACATAGTTCCATTTAATATATATATATATTACAAAAAATTGCATTTTGATGTATTTGCACTCGTATAAATTTCATTTATCTAGCAGGTGTAGCTTCATAAATGACCAAATAAAATAGGCTTTCCTATAACTTGGGTCACTCAATATTGTTGAACCAAAAATAAGCACCTAGCATAATTATTATTACACTGGACATCACGCGCCGAATGATTTTCAATACAATTCAAATTTGATTGATAGATAGGTCAAAAATCCTTTGTTGCTGTGGTGTAAAAATGTAAAATGCGATTTTCAATGTAAGTTTGATTCTTCAAATTTGAAAATTGCTTGTTATGATTGATTCATATAAATAATCACTACAATGTTCTCGTTAAGAGCTTTTCTTTAAGAAACGAATTATAAAAGCTTGTAAAATGTTTGTTATTATTTATTGCAATACAACCCATATTAAATTTATTGAACTAAAAAGGAGCATATTGGATCATGACTGTACAATTAACCTTTTGTATTATTTTTATATTTGATTTAGCATTAAAAGGTGTAGATATAATTAATATAAATTGCTCATTATTGTAGATTGTATTATGCCATTAAGCTAGAAACCTTGAACCCATAATTTAAAAATATTGCATTCCTGGTCAAATAAAGAAACTTAATTATCAAATTGTGTTAATATTTATAATAGAGCAACTGTATAAGGATATAATACTAAATTTATACATGAATAATATTACGTTGAATGATACCGAATTTAAAACGACCTATCATTATTATCAGTTAATTGGGTTCTTTTAATTGGAAGCAAGACTTGTATATAATAGTTTAAGGAAATGCACCTAAATTAGTTAAATAATAGATGCATTTGTACCAATTAAAAATATTTACGAAATAGTAATCCATCTACACCTATTGCTTGTTACTAATTGGACAATCCAATTAAGAAAATATATTACTTCATCAATATAAATTAGGAATAAACCATATATAGATTAAAAAAAGTGTCAAGTCCAATAAATCATTAATATATTCCATCTAGTTGTTCTTAAAGAGGCTATACTGATATCCCACAATCCGTGGATACAGTCAGTTGTTTCCCCCACCCGTGCAGCTTCCGTCAGGGTGTCCGTCGAGCGACGTCTGCAAGATACAAAGTGACAAAAAGCACGCGAGCTATTAAAGCGATTAAAGCTGACATACCGTAATTAGAGAAGGCAGCACGCGAGTTCCCCGAGTTCCGCCGCACCGACTGGTTGTTCGGCTTTAATATCGCGACTCCGGCACGCCGACACACGCCCCGCTCAGGACCGGACTGCTCGCATTCCCCTGCCAGAGTCTCTCAATGCAGGAAAACACTGGCGAGACATTCGTGACCCCATAACCCTCATTTTAATTTCACATTACGTAAATATTATTATCTTTATACTTAGAATTCGATAGTTTTAATTCAAATTGATTGAATTGAGTGGATTTATTTGTGGGCATTTTTCAAGGAATGTTGGACTTTTATCTTCTTCATCCGCGCAGATGTAAAACATGCTTGCTTCGGCTAGACTTCTTCTGGGAATACGAATCGCGTCTCTAATTTCAGAACTATTTTGATGCATTTCCAACCGACAGTGTCTCTCAAATTGAAGACATGATGTCCCACAGGGAGTCGAGGAGATATCAATGTTACCACAAAAAATATTGCCTACTGAGGGGGTTGTTCGTTTATATTTTCTTAAAATAAAGTTATAAATTTAATTACTTGCTTAGATAAAATATTACTAAATATATCATATACAGAAATGAAAAATAAAAAATGGAAAAGAAATAAATAGAATTATACAAATATTATAAATATGTTTAGTATTCATCCGATAAGGCAAAATTGTGTTCTTGCATATATATATATATATATATATATATATATATATATATATATTTGTGTCCCGATAAAACATGTATTATCTTTATTAAATTAAATTTGTTTCTAGTGAATTTATATTTTCTAAAATAAATCAGTTTGCAGAATCAAATAAGCGAGATTTGGCGTAGAAAAATTCAGTAAATAATACTATATAATATTACTATGTGTATTCATATTCTTCAAATTTTTAATTTTAAACTCCTTAATATCTGACCACTATATTTATAACTGTGATACTCTTTTTAGTTTATATAATTTGTATTTGTGGTGCTGAAGGTGGAATTAGTTAAAAAAATTACGAAACGTTCGCTGGATATGTAGTTTTTGTTCTTTGAAATAAACCATTTTATCCTATTCGCCGTTTAATTTACCTAAGCAAAAAATGAGTAAATGTTTTGATATGTTATGTTAGCATTAAATTGTTTCATTTCCTTATAACTTTTTAAGTATATAAATAAATAATTAAAAATAAAAATTAAGTCGGACTGACAAGTTTTAAAAGTAAAGTTCCTTTATTTGTTAATATAAGATATTTCTTTCAAAATGAGTACATATAACTTGGAAGTAATTGGACAAACAAGATATGCCTTTCCATATTATATTATTGAGTTCTATATAAAGTCACCATAAAGTTTTTAGTTCTGGAAACTTTTAGTAAGATGCTTTGACTTGAACAATGGAAGAATCTTAGATACTATATATAAATTTAATCCGTGCCTATTATAAGAAGAACTTTACATAAAATAATTCTCTCAAAATTCTACAGAGAATATTTTTAAGACTTTCCAGAAAGTATATAATTTAACAAGTAATATGCAATTAAGTAATATATTATAATCAATTAAACTGTAAATAAAATTGCAAACATTGATATTATTTTACATAAATATATAAAAGGGTTCTAATTGTATACTTCTACTGACGCCAATCCTGATTTCCATTGGCAATAAGAATGTTTACTACTGCACTAAAATTATAAATAAACACTAGCAGTTGGTAAGTTAGCAAAAGTTTGCAATTAAAAACAAATAAATAAAAGTCTAATTTAAACAAATAAAGTTCGAAATGTGTACGTTTGAAAATTATAATATATAAAAGTAAAATATGCATCATCACTAAATAAACTAAAATCCTCGTGTGAATAGAAACATACATTAGCATTTTTATTATGCTGTTTCAACAAGCAACCAATAACAAATGGGTCAAATTTAATAACCAATTACAAGAACATACAAAAACTTGAATAAATAAATAAATATCCGATTAATAGATTGTATTGGTATGTAAATTTCATATAAAATATTTACCAAAAATTTCAAATAGACTACCCAAAGCATATTATCATATCAATGACATGCATTCCATTCGCTTGAATTTATAAATCCAACTGATTTATTGTGGACGAATAAGATGTGTGAAATCTCAGTATGGCAAACAAACTTAGACTATTGTGTGGGTGGGTATACAATGCCGAGGAGAACGCGGTGCGGTAAGGGACGTAGATGTAAACAGTAATTGCACTGATTTTGCAAGGATAAAATTCTGTTAGCGCAGATGTTCGATCATGTGAAATGAGAGTTTAATAAAGTCCCGAGAAGAATAACAAATAAGCCAAACTAGTCAAAACATTGCCTTTTAAAAGCTATAAACATTTAACATATTCAATCTATTAGGTATTCGTATAATAGTCGTCATTGAATATATAATTCAAAATATATGCGATTATATTCAATTGCCGTAACATAAATAAATAAAAACCGGGGCTAAATCAAGCACCATGTCATATACAAAAAACCTTGCAAGTTCAAAAATTTCATAAAACTTCTAAAAACAAAACAAGACTATATAAAAATACCACTAGCACAAAAAATTCCAAAATTCCAAAAACAAACACAACAAAATCCATTTCATTCCAATAAATTTTTACTATCCCATAAAAAAAACAAAATTTTTACAAAAGTTAAACATAATTCCAATAAAATCCATTTAATTCCTGTAAATTTAAGAAATTACAAAAAATCCCATACAATTTAAAAAAATCAAAAAAATTAGTATAAAACAAATAATTCCGCAAAATTCCCAAATCACACGATTCTAAAGAAATTCTCAAAAATTAAAGAAAAATATCAACAATACTACACAATTCTAAAAAATTCAACATTATTAAAAAAATCACATAATGTGAACAATATCTAAAAAAAGTAAACAAAGAAATGCAAAAACAACAAAATAAACAAAACCACGAAATTCTAATAAAATAAATAACGAAAAGTACAAAAATAAA
>JARJEC010131918.1:0-10660 GCA_030264575.1 Tachinus sp. AB-2021
GCGAATAGCCTTCTATCCAGGAAATTCTATTAAACAATTTCATTCTAAGAATATACTAACTTCTCAGTGAATAAAAACCATTTAACACACACTTGCAGTCCCATTCAAAACTGATTGAAATAACACATAAATAAAGATAAATGATAATAGTGTTTGGGAATCAAGTTGTTATATATTCATTCACACCAAGTGTGATCTGAGGTGGACGCACTGCAATTCATATCTGCATTATATTTATAACGTCCTCTTTATCAATCACTTCAAGCTATCAGAGGAACATTAAATTTAATAAGCATAATAATTTTTAACACCATCTTAATAAGCCAGTGATTAAAAACTGTTCAATAAAACACATCATCGCAAGTAGTTGTCAAGAATTCAGTAATCATGGAATTAAAGGTAAGTCACCAATTTTATTGTATTGTTTATAACATAATTATCTAGAATTTACAGCTAGATAAGTGTGAAAGTTCATGATCTGTCGTTAATATAATAACAATATTAAAATTATTTCAATTTTTATTTAATTATAATTAGCAAATTGCGTTGTTATCGCACAACAATGCTAATTATTATTATGTAATTAATAAAATACTATATTTAATTTGATAATTAAATTGATTTTTCAAGATTAATTGTAAACGATGTTTCAAATAATATTTTAGTTATGGCTACGACATTTTGTGCACTCGGTAGCACCATTAAGTATGTTATATTTTCTACTTTGCGTTCTTTGATGTAAAAACTGTGGAGAGTAGTTAAATATTTTAATTCATAATTAGATTCAATTTCTTAGTACAATAAATGTTAGAAACATCTTGCACATTATTTTTATCTCATTTAATTTGAAATCGTCGTAATCAACATGTTATAACAGTAATTAACTGATAATTATTGCTACTACTAATACCTCTACTTATTAAGATAATAATTGTCTGAAACATATCGCAAATTGCGTCAGAGACTGATACAATCAATATCGCATGTATAATGTTTTACCTATAATACGAAACATATTTTATTTATATCAATTACATGTTAGGGGTGACCTACGATGCCCCGGCATCCGACATAAATCAGTTCTTGTGCTAACCTAAATAATAGTTCACGTGTTTTCTACTAATATTTGTGATAATAAGTGAGTACTATTATTTTCTTATATTATATTTTTTAAAGTTTCTTTTATTAATTATTTATTCAAGTAAAATTAATTGTAGATCAACTGGATATTTATTAAAAAATACTTTAACCATAACCTATACAATCAATAAATAAATTATATTGTAAAATGTAAAGAATTATTATTATTAAAATTAGATTTGTGTAATAATAATGTTTGTTTTGAGGCATGCGCTTTATAATTATGTAATTGTAATATAACGAGTAATGAATATGGAATATCATTTATATACATAATTAATAAATACATGACTATACATTAGTCAGTTTATTAAATAAGTAAGATTAAATTTTGGCAATAGTTTATGTCGATACATATCAGTCCATTAGCAATAATAAAATGTTTCTACTAAATTTGCTAAAATTTAAATTTTAATCCATATGTAATTAAATTTGGCGAATCTTGAGGTTAAAGATACAAATAATTTTTTATATAAAAATTTCCCTTTTATTGTTAGTAATTTAAAATTTTATAATTGTGGGATTGATTTTTAACATTTTTGCTTTGCTCAGAAAAAAATTGGAAACAACATAATATATTTTTTATTGGTTTTTAAGTTAAATAATATAGAAAAATTAAAATTGAAACATGCAAAACTGAGTACAGAATTATTATAGCTTTATTTCAGCGTAAAAAATTAATTTAATAATTAAATAATTCCCAAAGAAGATGATTGATATCTTAAGATTATTTGCACACCTTGACGCTCTTCTTTATCATCTACTCTTCTTCAGTCTTTTGGTACGGCTTATCATCAGAAATTTTGACCATTTGTTGTTGATGGGAAGTGAATGGTTGAGAAATTGATTTTTACCTGACTTTGTAGAAAAAATGTTGTTTGTTTCGTGGTGAAATTTGTATTTGTGTCGAGTTCAACAGAATAAATCTGCATCGGCAGTCTTGACAAAATTGACATTCTCACGCGATACGCAAAACACTAATATTGCGTACTTTATACGAAGATGCTGTCTTGGCGTATTATAAATATTGTAATTAAATAATAATATGTAACTGACTTTTTAAACAAGAACTGCCCATATCTGCAATCTTACCGTGGCCACCTTCTCCTTCTCAAACAAAACTAGAAGTGGTTTATATTTATACAGCGTGTTTTTTAAGTATCTTCTTTGAATTCTCAGAAAATCGGAAAAAAACAAAAAATCCTGAAATACGTCAATTTCTATTTCGAAGGGTCACTTTGTGACACCACATTTGAAAGGTGTCTAACAAATTGACATTTACATATTATATCATAGTAAACAGAATAACATAAGTAATACATACATTTATAATATTTTAAAGCAAATTTAATAATTTTCATATTAATTTTCGGAGTAAAAATATCCTTCAATAAGACATTTTTTAGTTGTTTTTTATATATATGTACATTTAATGCTTTGTATATTATTAGGTAATAAATTAAATAAATAGCATATTTTGGCGATTTCTTATATTAAGTTAATCTAAATTTAGGTAAATGTATGCTATTTTGTTTTTCGGTTTCACGACTATGAATTGTGTTTATTAAATGATATTTGCTTTTATTGGAAAATACATTGCATAGAATTTTGTACAAACAGATAGATGGTACCAGTTAAAATGTTTTTTGATTTAAAGGTATCACAACAGGATTCAATATAGTTTAGATCAAATAATTGCCTTATTATGCGTTATTGTATTACAAATATACGATTTATCAGTTGATTGTCCCCAAACTAAAATGTTGTAACTTATTATAGAATAAGCCATAGAGTAATAAACATTTATAAATGCTACATTAGTTAGGCCATTTTTTAAACGACGTAGGGCAAAAACAATATTATTAAATTGAGTTGAAAATTATTCAATATGATTTTACCAGTTCAATTTTTCATCAATTATAATTTCAAGAAATTTTGTTGATTTGCTTAGTTTTATAGTTTAGTTATTTAATTTGAATCCATTTAAGGTAATTTGTTCATTCTGATTAGTATGGAAATTGATAGTAACTGTTTTTGAAGAATTAATTATAAGTTATTTTGTTCGCATCATTTTCGAAACTGTTCCAGTACTAATTATTTTCTATTCAATTCAATAATATTACCGGCAGTAACAACAATAGTGGAATCGTCAGCAAATATAAATACTATACCTTTCTTTAAGTATTTTGGCAATAAGGGCCCAATGACACTCCCGTGTGGAACACCTAATTCAACATTAACATAATTTGATTTTGTTTGGTTTGCCGATACCATTAGTTTTCTCATTTTCAAGTAGTTACGTACCCAGTTATTCATATTACCGCAAATGCCCATGTTGTACAATTTAGATAAAATAAATTTAGATTTGAGAAAATTAAACGCCTTAGTTAAATCGAAAATACGCTAAATAATGATATGAGCCTGTAATTATTTAGGTCTGTAAATACTCCTTTCTTGTAAATTGCAAGAACATTTATCAATTTTAAAATATAAGGGAATTGTCCCAACACTATCGATTTATTGATTATTTGAGCAAGAGGTAGATATAATTCGTCGACGTAGTACTTTATCAGTTTTACTGGTATTTCATCTGATACTGTTGACTTTGTATTACGTAGTGAACAAGTGATTTTTTTGATTTCTATATTGGTAACTGTTTTAAATTGAAATGTATTAGTACACATATTTTGCAAAATACATGTTTTAATAAATTTATTTGATTAACAATATCATTAGCAAAATGTGTTGCCATTTGAAATTTGTTTGGGGCATTTTATAAGTCTATCATGAATTAAAATGCTATCAATTTCAGAGTAGTTTTTAAAAACACCTATTGCATTTTGTACAATATTCCATACGGTTTTATTTTTATTAATAGAACTGTTAATCATACTGCAGTACATCCATTTTTAAGTTATTAGCAAGTTCTTGATTTCTTAAAAGTATTATGTTTTGTTATAATGTGAAGATTACATGTTGTCTTTTTCAACCAATTGCTTAAGTTCTTCGCGTTGTTTAGTAATATTGGGAGTAATCCATTTTGTATTTCGATAAGTTTTTTGTTTATGGACTTTATTAGAGCAAGCTACACCAAAACACCATTTAAATGTATAAAAAACTCTCCAAAAAGACTATTTATGTTAGAAAATTTTAAATTTAATGAAGTACTTTGCTGAGCACTAAATTTTAAATTCTGACATTGTTGTTGTATTTATAATTCTCTTGTTTATTATTTTCTGACAGAGTGATTTTTGGCTATTTGGAATATCAAGTGTTAAAATTTGCGCCGTATGATCGGAAAATCCTGTTTGAAATATTTCATATGTAGATGTAGTTCAATAGCAAAAAAAACTTTTACATGGTACGATGGTACCAAAAGGATTGCATTTAATAAAAGTACGTGACAACTAAAATATTAATTATCCCATTTATAAAGCGCACAAATCACTCAATTTTTAAATGTCAATTAAGGTACCTCTGCAGCTCAATTGGTATTGAACATGTAATCCAAAGGTTGTGAATTTGATCACCAACCGAAATGAATTTTTGAATAATTTATTTTAAAATGCAATAATGGCGTAGTAATTATTTAATAATTATAATATCTTCATTTCAACTTAGGCTCCATTTAAAAATTTAAATTGTAGAGATTTACACTAAAGGAATAAAAATATTTCACAACTAATGTAACCATTGCATTTTTTATTGAGCCAATAACTGGTTATTGAAATTGACAAAAAAGTTCGATCGAGGGAAAAAAGAAGATTTTTCTTGTTAAGCAAATTAAAAAAGTTAAAACAAAAATCTTAGAATTAGGAGCAAGAAACCTATATTTTTTAACCATCCTGTTCTTCATTTGTTAGCCGTGTGACATGCAGTTGTTATCTCCATTCGACCGTAATTTTGGCTTTAGTTATTTTTTTTTTATGTTGAGGTATTTATTGGCGTTGACTGTGCATTCTACAAAGTCTAGTTTACCTACACCTCTCGCAGATATGACCATTACAAAATTCAAAAATTTAACTTTTCTTGGGGCAGTCATAGTGATAAGCCTCATTTTGGTCCTAATCACTCTGCTCCTACTATCACCTTAACAAACTGGACCGTTTTTTAAATACAGAGAATGCGTTTCATTTCTATATAATGATTGATATCCAATGATATGGTACCGTGATATGATAAGACAAACAAATGTATTTGTTACTCTATTTTGCCAGCGTATCGGACATTCCATTGTGAGCTTCCATTTTATTATACACTTGCAGGTTTTATGTACGAGGGCAAGTTTTAAGTCACTGAAGATAAACCTTATCACAAAATTAGTCAATTCTATAGCTGCTCAGGCTTTAAATAAAATATTTTTTAGAAATCAAGACCTTGGCACAATAGGAATTTATTGAATAATGCAAATTAAAACTCAAATATTAACATAATCCGTACATTTTAATCGATTTTTTACACGTTTTTTGGATATTCCAATATACATCGGACAAACATATGTAAAGTTTATATATTATTAATATATTTTATAACTTAATTCAATTTAAAAAATACGACATTCAATTCAAAATTTGATATGTGGCTTATTGCCCCCAGGCCTTCAATTATTAAATGCGACAAACTCGCGTATATTGAATTACACATTTGCAACAATGTCCGATAGTTAACCTTGCTAAAATTTTACAAATATTTGTAGAGTATTGATAAGGAGAGAATTATTGAAAAATATAGTCATTTAATGGACGTCGAATGACAACTTAAATTAATGTTTTTTTGTGACTTTTATTTACATTTAAATAAATTAAATGTTAAACTGCGAGGTGTTAACAAGGCTGTAATTATTATGTTTAATTTAATTCAGGCATTCGAAACCAAATTAAAACTTTCCAATCGCGACATTATTTTCAACACATTTAAACATTTTCGTATCAAAAATGCATTGCAGATGTAGCAACCCATAAAAAACCAGATAATATATCTAGTTAAATTGACACAGGAGTTTTTGCGATTGTTCAGTCAATTATTGAGAATTTGCCACCCAATTCAAACAAATCTCAAAATTTATTTTAAATCCAGATACAGCATAACTCGATATTCTTAGTTTAGTTATCTTTAAATGGCACTTAGATGGCATTGAAATGCAATTGATTGACTTTTAATCGAGTACTAAATAAAACCAAAAGTTTGTAGATTGGAGAAATGTTCTAGAAATTATTGAAAATATCGATTATTGGGCATAATTAAAAATAATGCAGAAGAGGAAATACTGAATACCTAGAATAGCATCCTCAAAATCATTTAATTGTTTAAAGGCACTAGTGATGGCCATATTGATATTTTTTTCTTCCACATATTATGTGTACAAATGCTTATTTTTAGATTTGAATTTTAGGGACAATTTGATAAAAAGAATTAATTAGTTTTTTCCGCTACCAATAACATAAGTAAACCTTACGTCCACAGTAACTTGCAGAGTAAGTATAAAGTTCGTTTATATATACTTACTTTTGTAGAAAAATAATGAAGTGTCATATTAAATGAAGAATAATATGGCTGACGAGCCACGTAGACAGGCCTTCTAGAGCCAGTACAACAGGTTATTTTGTATTGTTAAATATATTATTTGTTTCCCATTTGTAAATAAGTTAATACTACTACATTATACCAACTGTAGACTGTAGAGTATGGGTTCATATCGTCTACATTGCTTGACCATAGTTGAAATGTTTACAAATCGAAAGTAGTCCAGCACCTTTCTAGCAATGTGAGGCCTAGCACAAAAATTTAATTGCTCTCCAATGACAAATATCACACTTAAGAATCAAATCCCTGCGGTAGTCGAAACAAATTTCTTCCCCAAATATTATTGATCCATCAGAGAATGGAAATCTTAGAAAGATATTACTTCTCTGCTGGCCTCCATCACATTCGTCCAAGTTCTTGTGGTGAATTAAGACTACTCTTGTTTAGTCTGATAACAATGCCAGAGGTCAATAGTTTACTCTAAACAGTGCTGAAATAGCTTGCTATAACTGACAAATCTTTCTTTATTAAAGCTGAGGATTCATAGGCGTTCTAAATGGAGTGCTGTGGCGCGATATCACTCCAATGCGGTGGTAAAAAAACCATCATATCACATTAAGATTCTCCATTCAGAACACTCAATTGGCGTAGTTTTATGCTATTTGGCTTGATGGAACGCTCCTGAACGCCCAAGCTTGATATTTCTAAAAACGCTGCTGTGTGGATTCTGCTTAGCTCTGAACTGGCAGAACGTCCGACTTCATTGAGAGTTGGATTACTTGTGGTTTGTCTAACTTCTAACAAATTTGCCACATATCGCTGATGATTTCTTTCTAAGCGCTCTAAATAAAGTATTTTATTCACGTAATGACAATAAACGTTAAAAAATCACTAGGAAAACTGAATTTATTGTATTTTACAAATCACATTTGTCAAATAATGTCCCATTAACAAATAATTGTAAAATGTTACCATACATCTGTCAAACAGATAAAATTGTTTGTCAGCAGTGACATTGAATATCATAGGCCACCAACATAAAATGTTTAATACTTAATAGTTTTAATAGTTTAACAAATACAAATTTTTCTGAAGCATTAATTTTGTGTAATGTAATGTAATGTAATTTTATTTCCCTTTAGCTTATATACATAATATGGGATAAAATACAATAAATAATAATTACTAATACAACAATATTATATAGAAAGCATCATAAAATGTACTAAAATCATATGAATAAATAAACAAATAAGTTAGATTTAGCTCTGGATTTAGATCACCTAGTGGCAAACATTTTGGTTTGTGTCTATTGTGCTGCCGTTTTGCAACTGTCTATAAATTCATTTATAGAGTATAATGGTATAATTTTTACAAAGGAATTTCTTGAGTGTAGTTTAGAAGTTGTTATACGTTTCAATATTCTCAATATGTAATGGTAGGACGTTGAAGAGTATTGAGCCCGCGTTATATAGGAATTGCATATATTTTCTAGTTCTACATTTTTTCAAGTGAATGTCATTTGATGTTCTAGTATTATGATCATGAACTGTGCTATTTGATGTTAAAGTATTTCTTTGCTTATAACTGAAGGACATAATTTTATAGAGGTATATGCTGTATGTAGTTAATATCTGGAATGGTAATAAGTTCTAAAAGTATCTTTGCAAGAAGTTTGTCTGTTAAGAATAAAAATTAAAAGAATTATTCTCTTTTGGTCTATAAAGATTTTGTTAAAGTTAACATACTGGCCCCATATTGTAATGTTCTAGCTAATTGCGGAGTTTGTGTAGGCGTAGTACATATTAAGTAAAGTATATTCGATTGAGTTTTTTAGATTTAGTAACATATAATAAGATTTGTTAATGGTTGCGCATACCCTATCTATTACTAGTGCCTAAATAAGGTTTTGATCTATGGATTGTTTCTAAGTATTTTACGCTTTCTGTATTACAGAATTCTTGAATGAGAGTGATTTTATTTGGAAATGAGAATACTATATATTCCGTTTTACTTTCGTTGATTAGTATTTTTTTTACACTATTCAGTAAATTGTTTAAATGATTATTGTAGCGGGGATGCGTAGAAGGATGCTTTTCTTTGTTGTATTTTTTTTATTAAACCGACCGTGCTGGTTTGGTTGCTTTTGTCGACTGTCTAGGCCAGCGACCTTGGCAGCAGTCCACCTAGCGTTAGATATTTACATTAAAGTATGCGCTTAATTTAAAACAAAATGTAAAGTTCTTAACATTCTGCCCGCCTTGAAATAACTTTTTAAATATTTTATCTAAATTATGATATGATTCATATAAATTTAAGTCCATAAATGGAAAATAAATTAAACTAACTAAATAGATCTTCTTTTTTAGTCACTGATATATGTTTTTCAATGGGTAAAACACAAATTTTGCACAGCACATTTGATCACGGAGTTTGCCGTTTTTATTTCAGCGACACGTGCAATGTTGTCCTTTCCGTAATAGAGCTGCGTTACTCTTCCTAGTTGCCATCTAAACGGAGGTTGGTTATTTTCACGGACAATCACCAAGGAACCTTCTATTAATGTACTAGGCATATTCTTCTTCCATTTAGTACGAATTTGAAGTTTGGATACATATTCCTTGCTCAAATTGACAGATTCTATTGCTAACAAATTTGCGATTTTTTGCTGCACAGTTTTATTATTTAAAAAAAGATGAAAATTCTTTTATTTCTATGTTTGCGCCGGTAAAGTTTGTAGCATTGTCTGAGTATAAATTAGCTGGTTTGCCACGTCGTGCAATGAATATGTGTAAAAATGATATAAATGTTTTTGAAGTAAGGCTGCTTACTAATTCTAAATGCACAGCCTTCGTTGCATGACATACAAACAAGCACATATAGGTCTTAAGTGTTTTACAACCACGCGATCTTTTATTTTCTAAGAGAAGTGGACTTGCTTAGTCCAGACCACAATTATAGAAAACCGGCGATGGTGTCAAGCGTGATGGTGGTAGATTTCCCATCAAATGCGTTTCTCTTTTAGGATTAATTTTAAAGCATATGACGCAATTTTGACAAATGCGTTTTACTAAATTTTGACCTGCTACTGGCCAATATTGTTCACTGATTATTGCCAACAATAGTTCAGGGCCACAGTGCAGGTTTTTTACATGTTCTGATTTAATTATGAGTTCTGTCAAAATATGTTTTTGTGGTAAGATAATTGGACGTTTTTTGTTATAAGTGAAGGAGGAAAGTTTTATTCGACCTTACACTCTCAAAATGTAATTTTTATTAAGAAATGGGTTTAGTAGTAATATCGAACTTTTTGAGGTTACGTGTTTTCATTTCTTTAATTCTTAGTTCACTACTAAAGTGCTGAGCTTATGCAATTTTAATGAGACCGGTATACAGCTTTGAGGAATACCAATGTTTATTACGTAGAGATAGTATTTTTGTTTTTTAAGTTTAATTTCCTAAACGTAGGGAAAAATTTTATCCAACAAATCATTAGATCTCGGATACCCATAAATTCTGCTTTTTTAAAGAGTCCAATATCGAGACAATCGAACGGATTTGTAAGATCAAGAAATACTCCAGCTACGACTTGGGTGTTGTCAAGATGATCGGCAACAGTTTGTACTAATTGAATGGCCACTGTTTCGAAAGATCTACCTTTTCTAAAACCGTGTTGTTGTGTTGTTAGCATATTAAAGCTGTCCAGATAATTAATTAACTTAGAATAATCACATTTCTCAATTATCTTTTTTTTTTCTTCCGGAGGTGGTTCGACACCTATTGCGCACCACTGACATCTTACACCTTTAGCAGTTCTGTCTCGTCTATGAAATCCAGCAGTTTTTTCCAAGGGATCGTTTTCAGTTCTTCTTGGGCGAGCATATGCTTGCCAAATTGAACTGTGCGTTGCACGTTGAATGCTTCGCATTCACACAGCAGATGCTGCGGAGTCTCTTCGTCCTCCAAACATCCGCGGCATAGTGGATTTTCTTGTATA
>JARJEC010131926.1:0-16473 GCA_030264575.1 Tachinus sp. AB-2021
TTCAATTTACAATAAAATCAAACCCACCTACTGCGGATAAAAGCTATCACACCTCGGAGAAAAATAGATTGCGTTATGAATAACTGATACCTCTGTTCTCTCCCGATGCCAATGTTAGTCACGTATAAGACAAACTCAACAAGTTGGTGGTGCGCAGCATAGCATGTTTTCGTAACCCGACCAATAAAATTAGAAAAAATAACAATTGATTAATACTTTTTCCGAGTTCTAAAGAGGATAAAATAAATTAATGAGGAAAAATAAAATAAATTTTGACAAGTTTGTATATGTGCACTGAACTGATTAATATTTTATAAAGCAGCTTTACTCCGGGATATGCGATCGGATTTTTGAATGTAATTGTAGAGTAGAGCCGATTTGCCTAAGCTGCTGCTGCTGCAAACTACGTTGTGATTTATTATAGTCAATTTACAGATCTTCGTACGGCGATAGAATTATTTATAAGATTTTAACAATTCAAGCATTACAATCTTTAAGTTTGCTGCGCTGTGAAACAAGTGCAGTGTTTAGAAAGCTCTTGCGGCTTTCCATTAAAGTAAAACGAAAGTGTTATAACCGTAAAATTGAAGTTGCTATGTTGACATTACGGTTAGTGCTGCACGATTTCAAAGTTAGTTATATGAAGTTGAGTGTACGTTAAACGTATAATAAGTTGCATTTTCAGTAATTAATCTTGTGCTGATACATTATTAGTTTTCAGCATGCATTAAGTTAAATTTAATATGTTTGCGGATTAGATACTCATAAATTCTATTTCTTTTTTCTTTAGAAAGTCAATTTTTTATAATATTAGATGTGCTGTAAAATGTTAGGGCAGAAAAAATTAATTTTAAAAGTATAAACCATGAGGTATTGGTTTGCTTGTTTTAAAACTTAGATTACACCACATTACATTTTTTTAATAATTAGGGTTAAAAAGACACTTGGTGTATGTTTTACTGTATTTTAATTTTTATTTATTTATTTCGACTTACAATCATTGTCATGATACAAATAATACTCAGTACACTGTATTATTTGTACCTTGACAATGATTATATGAAATCGAAACATGTCGAAACAAATTAAAATTAAAATTAAACCCGCAACAAGCTCTTTTTTAACCCTAATTATTAAAGAAATGCAGTGAGGTGTAATCTAAGTTTTAAAAGAAGCAAACCAATACCTTATAGTTTATATTTTTTAAAGTAATTTTTTGATGATTTATACACTGTTTATCACTCTCACCTAATTAACTTTTTTTATTTATCAAGATAAATTGATGATTTTTTTTGTCAAAAGGGGCATTATTCCCTATTAATTAATATACGGAAATGTGATCTCCGTGTGTACCGCAAATAAAAATCAAGTTTGAAAAGTTAAATGGAACGCCCGGTTTTTTTATAAATTTCAAATCTCCCACCTATTCCATTTTTATAATGACAAAATGAAGTGAAGAGAAGTTTTCATGATCTAACCTGATTTTTATTTTAGTTTTCAAATTGAATTTTTTTATTCTAATTTTTAGGGTAATGGTATTTATAAATGATCATATTTTCGGGAAAACAATTATTTATTCAAAAATATGAAAATTATGTCTTGATATTTTTGAAAATTCTTTTAACGTTAAAATTTATTTCTTTTTAACCACTACGGCTTTAGGTAGTACGGAAAACTACATATTATTTATTACAAAATAATATCTTTCCTTTTTATATTTATTCAATCAAATCAATTTGAAAATTGAAATAAAAGTGAGGTTAGGTTAGGTTATTTTATCACCAAAAAATAGGCAACATAATTAACTACATGTTTATAAATTGAGTGGTGGTGGCCTTTACTATGTAATTTTCAATAAATAAAACAACTTTTTATATATCTTATCACGAAAATATTTATTAAACCGGACTAGTCTGGACCAATTGCCTGGCCGTCATCATATGGTGATAGAAACAAATATTTATATTTGTTAAAATAAATATTTTCGTGATAAGATATATAAAAAGTTGTTTTATTTACATGTTTGTAAGTGATGTTGGCCCATTAATGCCCACTTGCTTGAGTACGGGTTTTAAAATGTTTATATTTTGCCATCTGTTCATCTATGGAAGTCTAAAGTGCGTTGTGCATGCATGTTTAGCTAAACTAAAGAAAAAATACCTTTAGGGTGCAATTTTAGCAAAAAACCTTTTAAATAAATTTTATGGAGCATTAAAAAATATATAAATGAATTAACTGTGTTGGAAGCCGTGACGGTTCTTACTGGCAAATAATCCTTTCATAAATCCCAGTTTGGTTTTTTAAGTTAAGGAAATTATTATTATTATATTAAAAACAATTAACTATGTATAAAAAAGTATAAAAAAATTGTACGAGCAAAGGTGCACAATAACTTTTTGAAAAAGTATTTAAAATATACGTCTAATTTAAAAAATAAGCTAGCAATAACAAATATTAAACTACAAATTGAGTTCAGTAAAGTAATACCAATGTGGATATATAGTAACTTGCTCTTGCTGGGTTCTTGGTACTGGAAAAGTTCCAATCACTCAAACATTTTTCTTTCTTACAAACCAGGGTCGCGGTTTGTGACGAAGAAGAAAGCTCAAATTTAAATTCTATTCTTGCTTTACTACACAACTCCCTTAATAACTATTTTCCCGCGTTTGGCATCCTACCATTTTAAAGACTATACAACCTTACAGAGCTTATTGAGTACAACCTAGTAGAATGTTAGTTATACTGGTGTAGATTTTGCTAGTGCCATAGTTAAATGATTATAACATACTCGGCAAATGGAGCTAAATAGATCCTGGACCTACCGAAAAAAGACTTTAGAACAGTGGTAGGCTTACTCACAGGACACTGTCAGGTGAGATACCACCTTCACAAAAGTAGATTGTAGTAGTCTGTAGTCTGTAGATTATGTGAGTCGGAAGTGGAGACCACCGAGCATATAATGTGTACTTCTACTGAATGGCGTACAATAGGCTAGCCAGTTTTGGAGCGGAAACTCTAACCTCTCTGGAACTGAGAAATAGGCCTCTACACAAAATTTTACACTTCTCCCGAGAAGTGAAATTTCTGGTAGAACACTAGCAGCAGGGTAGTGCACAGAAGACATACGTAGGTGGCAGTGCAGAATGGCGGAAATAGCCAAACGACACCCTACAAAAAAAAATAGGTTAAATAGTGTACAGCTGACCAAAATTGAGTTGACGTTAAATCCTCATGAAGAAAAAGTATATAGTTGTGGTTAGGTTAGGTTGAGTGCTGGGTGATTGCCAGTGGTAATGTAGATATTTTTTAATGAACGAAAATTGAAAATTTTCATTGGACATTGGTCAGGTGACCAAAATTGAATTGACCTAAAGTTAAATCCTCACACAGAAAAAGTGTATACTCCAAAACAGAATTCAACTCACATAACAGTCATAACACTGTGTCTACGATTGTACAATAATACCGGATTGGTGAATATATTCCTGCACAACTCACACGTCTGCTTGAAAATCTGACAGACTCAGGTTAACATTAAAAAGTTTTACTGTATAGTTGTGGTTAGAGCTGGGCAAAAGTATTTAAATACTAAATACTTAAAAAATGTAGTATTTAAATATTAAATACTTTTAAATCAGTATTTACATATTTTAAAAGTATTTGAATACTAAATACTTACACTTTGTAGAAAGTATTTAAATTATATCATTAATAATATACGAATTTTGAGCTTTTCGTAAACAATTTTTAGGTGCTAATTAATTTTAGATCTTTCCAAGCAACTCAGAACTAGGTGTCCCGGCGGCAGACCTGCCGATTCTAAGCTAGCTTTCACGATTAAAATGAAACTCAATTTTGAAATATCAAGCTTTTGAAAACTCTTGCATTTTATTTACACAAGCTCTCTCAACACTTAAAGAACACGCTACATTTAGAAGCGCAACTTGTAGTTCTTTTCCTATCAGCAAGATGTAGCTAAAGAATGATCAAGGACAAAATTTTATAAACATAGGTTTACATTTTTTTATTTTTGGAAGATGGCTTCAACATGCTGCAAGATGATATGACAAAATAATATATCTCAATATATTGTCTTATATTAATACGTACATTCACAACATTCATATATTATACTGCCAACATGAGCTATGTAAGAAAATTAAGGGAATGACCAATAAAAAATATGCTTTCATATCACCTATATAAATATTTATTTCAGAGCCCCATCCAACTTAAACTTAATTTGTGAATGATGTAAATAAGATTGGACTCTAAAATAGGAATGTGTAAACAGAACAGATAAAAAAAATATGCTGATATTTTCATATATGGCAGATAATAAAATTATACAGTCTCACATTAATCTCCTGCTGGGGGTTAAAAGGATATTTTTTCAATTTAATATTATAAAAATAAACAAAGATGGTAATAAAATGATCAAAAAAATTACAAAATCTAAGACAACCTATAAAGATGCTAAGTACCTAAATTTTACAATTCGTCTTTTCTGGGAGTATCATCATCTTCAGTCTCTTCTTCAGCTTCTTCTGCTCCAGCTCCATCTACACCACCAGTTTCCATAAATTTGGTTAAACCTTCTAACGTCCTTGGTCCATTGTATTCAATAATTTTATTTTCTTTTGTGTATAGTTTAAGAGTTGGAAAACTAGTAACCTTGGTGTGTTCTAATTCATTAGCTGTGGCATCCATTTTTGCAATTACAATGGCATCATTGCTTTCAAAGTGTTCTCCCAATTTATCATAAATAGGGACAAGTTGTTTACAATGTCCACACCAAGGTGCATAAAATTCAACAAGGACATCTTTTCCAGAAGCTAAAGCAACACTATCAAAGTTAGAGGCTACTAATGTTTTAACTGCAGTTTTATCCCAATCTTCTGGCAACTCTTGGCTCAATAAATGTTGTTTTAATTTACCATCCAAGAAACTTTGCACAAAAGTTTTAAGTGTACCAGCTGTTAAATCATTGGAATCAGGTTTGTATTTTGCCATATCATCTTCAAGTTTAATCAAGCGAGCAGCTGGAACTTCTTCTTTCTTCATTCCAAAGAATTCCAAGATCCTTTGATGGTCTTCCTCTTTTGAATCAATAGTTACAAACAAAACTTGCTCTCTGAATGGTTTAGCAATGCTGCGTGCAGCTTCAGAAATTTCTTCAAAGTGTGATTCTCCTTTGTGCAAGAAAAGAAGCAAGTGACTCTTGATTTCTCCACCAAAAATCTTTTGTGCAGTTTCGTGATTAAATTCAACAATAAGTGGCAATGAGTTGGTAGCAACAAATTTTTTAATATCCTTATCATTGTATTCACCATCATATTTCACAACTCCTTCGTCAAACTAAAATAAAAAAAGAATTTATATTATACGAATATCAAAAAACGTACAATGTTTTCAAGGGTGATAGATCCATCTACAGGTACCAACAGCCGTTGGAAAACAATTAAGCACGCTCTAGATATCGGAGGCAAATTTCTAGAGTGGCAAGTTCTAACCTAACCTAACCCACACACACATGCTTACATAAACAAGGCTGAAAGAAATTGAGGTTGACGGCCAGTTGGGTAAAAACCAAAAAATAATTCTACTTTTTTTTAAGAAATTAAATTGTAAATATACCTTCTTAAACAATTTGATAGTTCCACATTCACTTTCATATTCAGTAAAGATAGCATCTTCGGAAGTGATAGCAAATGGTTGATCATCAATTGAAACTGCAGCATTCAAGAAAACCTTTGCATTATCAGATGTTTGGTCTTTAAAGAAACCAATAATGGCTACATTATTGCTCTCAATAAATTCTTTAGCTTCTTCAACCGTTTTTAAGTCTTTAGCTGGGGGTCCAGTTTTTTTCAATAACCAGGCAACTATGTCATCAGCTTGACGTCCACCTATATATATTATAAATAATTAATTAATTACAAATAATTATTCATGTGTAAACATCTATATCTATGCTATCCCTCTATGGCCGCGGTCTATTTGAAAATTGATCGTCACGCGGCGACATCACCATAAGGTCTGACGTCACATACAAATGCACATATTTATGTGACGTCAGTATGCGTCCGACGCTATTAAGTGAGTACTCCTTCGTGAGTACAGCGGTACTCATTTTGCTGATTTTTATTATTCATAAAAGTAGATTAAAAAATCGAACAAATCATTACCTCCATATTCACTTGGGTTTCCATTTCTAAAGAATTTCAAAGTGGGATAACCACGTACACCGTGTTCTTCGGCCAGCTCTCCTTCTTCTGTCGCATCAACTTTCGCTAATTTGATATTGGATTCCTTATCGGTTAAAAGTTTGGCAGCTTTAACATATTCTGGTGCTAATGCTTTGCAGTGTCCACACCACGGGGCATCTTAAACATTTTAATAAACATATTATATTTATGTATAATTATTTATTGAAAAAAAAAGCAAGCACACGAACGTAACTTAAAATAGTTATTGTAAAAGCTACACACAAAATAATTAAAATATTTATACAAGCTAAATGTTAAGTTATCTGTGCCATGTTTTTAAATATAATGTATTAAAAATAGATATTTTCAGTTCAAAAGGTGATATTACAAATTCTTAACTTCTTAACAAGCAACTATACATTAATATAAAAGATTAATTAAACAAAATTATGTCTATAGTAGCTCTGTTCGTTTGTGTGCTTGCAATTTTTACAGGTATGTTCTGGCGTTCATTTGTATGCACCAAGAGTTCCGTATTTTCTGTTTTGTGCAGTCCAAAGATGAACATTTTACTCCTCTCAGGCAGAAATAAACAGTGTAAGTTAGGGCAGTGGCCAATATTTAAAATTTCAAAATTTAAATCTTTAGTATTAGTCAATTTTATTTAATTGAATATACATAATTGATTTTATTTGATCAACTTTATTCTTTATGTATTTGTAATCGATTAAAAATATTTAAAACATGTATTTAAAGTACGAGTCTCATTCCATTTAATTTTGTTGATTGAATATTAAATATCAATTTTTATTAATAGTAACGTGTTTCAAAATATCTTAAAACATGTCCTTAAGAAAAACTTATTTTTTTCCTTAACTGAGCTGGTTTAAAAAATCTAAAATACATCATTAAGATTATTGTGTTTTAAGTTGCTGCTTATATTCTACCATAAGGTATTAAAACGACTACTTAATATTTAACAAACAAAACAAAAAGTATTTATAATCTAAAGCTAAATAAAATAAATAAATAAAAAATAGTATTTCTCAAGATGGCTTTGCATTAGTAGTCAGCTGACTGTTTGCATGACTTCACTTGAATCTTACTATACCAAAAAATTTAATTGAAGTATCAAATGTCTTCCTTAACAAAAAAAAACTGAGAAGTCAAAGTCACTAATATAAGATGTGTTAGTCCTGATAAGTAGTAGTCCTAATAGATATCGCCTGATTTATGAAAAATCGAGTTTTTTTTCTAGCATTTTTGGTTTTCAAGATAAAAAACATCGAAATTTGGCTATGTATTATTAGAACCTCAGTTTTCTTATTTACAATAGATGAAATTTCTATCTAAATGTATGTATATTACAATTTTTGTGCAAATTCAGTCACTTTCCGCCAAGGAGCTCTTAACTCAAATAGTGGGGTCAAAATTGCACCTAAATCCAGGACGTAATCTTAACCCAACACTTGAGTCATGATATTTGTTATTTGGTAACTATGTGTTGACATGCTCTATTGCTGTGACTATAGGCCACGTAAGTTATTTAACCAATAGAAATTCTTCATTTTAGCATGTTTCGCGATAACAAGGTTCCCTACCCTGAGTAGTATACGCTCTGTTTAGCTTCATGATTAGAGATTATGAGAGTAAAATAGTCGATGTTTCGGTAATCCATTGCTTTTAATTGACTAACGTAACCATAATAGTCAAATAAATATTACTTGTATATGTTTACAGTTTGCATGTAATTATATACAATAATTGTACCATAAATAATTATTATAATAAATCAATTGTTCCTTATTTAATATTTCTTGGCCTATAGTCTACAAAATAGTATTTGTGTATTTGAAATTAGCGATAACATGATGGCACTCTTTTGACAATATAAGTCGCACTTCTTTAGAAAACACCACTTGCCTGACGCGGCTCAGGCTGTTGCCAACACGACATATTGTCAAACTCACGCCATCATGTTATCGCTAATTTCAAATGCTATTACTGTTGAAAATTAAATGTCAACACCAGTGTCATATTTTTTATTCAAGCACAATTTTGTAGTTCCTTCAATTCGTATTTCATCTGTTTTATTTTATATATATTAACAATATTAAGGATGTTTTGTAGTAAACAGTCAATAGAATTTGAATTTGTCATCGTAGGTTGTAACGTAGAAAGAAATTTGACTGGAATGAAATCAGAGTGAACCAAGAGCAACTTTAGTTTATATCCGCATAAGCGCTACTTTACAGAACTCAATTTGTTGTTGCCAATATTTATTATTGCTTGCTTATTTGTTAAAATAGACAAAAATGTATTTATAATATTTTTTCATAAAGTATAAGCCTTGGCACGAAGAGATTTTTTAATTATTTATACATAATTAATTAATTAATAATTATTTCTTTAAAAATCCTCGGTGCCAAGATGCAAAATATAAATATAAAATTAATTTATTAAAATGATTTTTCGAAAATAATTTGTACCTTATTTTGTCCCCACAAATTAACAAAGGTCTACCCTTAACTGATTCATACTTACATACAAAAAGATAATAAAATTTTGTTTATGATAATGTAATCGATATTGTAGTTTTCATTAGAAAAAGATTTATATAGTGAATGAAGAACATTTTATATTTATTATGAACAAAGAGAATAGCAAAAACTTAATTATCGTAACATTACGCGCATGAACTTTTAGTGTAGTTTTCAAAAATTATTTCAGGTTGGTGTTTTGGGGTAATTGTATGCTACACGGTCACGCGGCGGACCGGCATAAGGTTGTTGACCAATTCTACGATACGTTCTTTCTTAGGTTAGTGTTAAAGTAATAATTAAGAATATCCATAAGGTACATTTTGCATTGTTACCAAGCATCCCAGAATTATCGAGAAATAACCGGACGTGGATCCATTACGTGTCCTAAGATGTGTCAAAAAAAACATGTAATCATGCATATTGTTTACAAGTAGGCATTACAACGCAAATATTAGTACAGGACGAATTTAAATTAACACATCTAATACAAATATAATTAAAAAAACAATTTATACTCACAGAATTCAACCAGGACGAATTCATTATCAGTGACTGCAGTTTTGAAGTTATCTTTTGTTAATACAAGAACCCCTTCGTCGGTTTTAATATCTTCTGTGAAAACCGGTGACGTTATGGCGAATATTATACAAAATATGGTTAACACCTTCATTTTTATTTTTTCGGAAAGCCACTTCTAAATTGGACTTGCTACTGACTGCAAGCAACGTACTGTTTGACTTCGACAAGTGAAAAATCGTGAAGTGAGAGGCAGATTTTATGGACACAACGTGGCAAAATTCGTGTGCTGTGCTGATTGGTCCAAATTTTCTCATGTACCTCGTTGTCGGCTTAATATTTACTGGCTACTTGAACAGGTATTTCAACCGTCCAATCATCATGTAATATAAATAAATACCCATTATCATAAAATATATTAATATTACTATTATTATTGGTCTGTGCAAGATCTATTATAACTAATTTAACAAACCTAGTAAAATGAACATGACAACATTGCAGAATCATGAAAATTTAAAAATAAATCTGAATTAACCTTGCTGGATATTTTAATATTAATGGCTTTTTATGTAATAAGACTCATCCGCCTTTACTCTTAGAAGGTAGACATTTGTTCTATTTGTATATGTATTTGTATAATATTAGCTAGGCTAGACTAAATCCTAATTATTATTTTTTATGTTTGAATGTTTTTAATTTGCATCGATTAATGTAATTAAAAAAATAGCAATCAATATTTAAATATGTGTTTTAAATAGAAAAATATGAATAGATATTTTTCTTTAAAAATAGATATACTATTTATTCTTATATATGTATTTTAATATTGAGGAATGGTGAGGAACCTTTGATATCAGTAGCAAGTCTAAAAATTCTTGAATGGAGATTGATTTTTATATGCAATTAATAATCACAACAAATAATAATAAAAATAAGGTACTGCTTATACAATTTTATTTATGTTTCAATAATAAAAATATTAAAAAGTATTGTGCTTTTATTGATTATTTTCTAGAAAATAAAAGAAATTAGAAAGTATTGTAAAAATATACAGTGACGACCAAAAAGTTATATGTGCGAACTTTTTTGTAGGAGCAAATCAGCGAAGTATTAAAACCCACATGATCAATGTGACAGGCTCTGTTCGGGACTGTTCCAAGCACATTCTGGCGTTTTTTTTAATGCTCTAACCTGTGCCCTAACTTGCACTGAATAGTCCGCATTTTGTTCATTTGTGTGCTCCGAACATGAACTTTTTACTTCTTCTCTTGAGTAGGAGTAGACAGTACAAGTTAGGGCAGCTTGGATTCAGTGAAAAAATTTAAAATTTCTATTTCTAAAATGTATATTTTATAGTGAAATATGTTATTATAACTAGGATTTTACTATTAACGCATAACGACATCTGAATTAATCGCATAAGTTCTTAACCTTACCAGTAAAATAATAAAAATGAATAAAGAAGCCAAATTATAATTGTAGGTAAACTGAACTGTCACTGCCAACTCCCTTTTTACTACAACTTACCCAATTTCTGTTTGTTAATACAGTTCAGTTTATCAGAAATATCTTGAACTGTGATGTCATAAAGAACTTGCTCAGAGCAGACAAATGATCAGCTATAGATCAATTTTATTTGCGAACTCTCACTGTCATAGTTGTTTTTAAAATAACCGCAGACCTTCTATTACATACAATACGTATACACATTAAAGGGAAGTAAATGTACACAGTTTTGTTCACTGAACAGCCTTAAAAACCATTTTTCCTTCTTTAATGTGCCTATCTCTACCAGCAATATAACTTATTATTCTACAATTCAGATTTTGATGTAACCTATATCTAAAATAAGTGTTAAATGGACTGTTTTTCCCATTTGAGTATCTCAAATACAAAAGCGTGTGCTTCAAAACGCCTCGTGTGCACGAGCTCTAAATCATAATTATACTCACAATATACGATAATTTTTACAATTGATATTATTCTATGCCTGTCTGACACTAAGCAAATTATTAAATCAAATGTTGTACGGTTTATTGAAATACGGCATTTCATTGACTGCTATTTTAAATATAGCTAATAGAATGTCGTATTTTAATAAACAGTAACATTTGATTTAATAAATTGCGTAGTGTCATTATACAGTCGAACTTGGATAACTTAAACCATGACTTGAGTTATCAAGAGTTTGACTTATTAAATAAACTAAAGGAAAGTAAAGATGCGTTACATATACATATGTATGTTTGTTACTTTGATTTCATATTCGGGACAAAAAGCAAGTTTGATAAACATTAATCTAACTGTTTGCTCCAGATGTAAGTAAATTCTACACTCTTGATTTAAACCATTTTAAAATTGCTTTGTCCACATTCACATAAGTTACGTATGTTAGTTTTTTAGCCTCTTGGCACCTCCACTTGCTCTTCCACTGTCGATTGCAGTGATAACTGTTTGCTTATTTTTAAAAATACATAGTAGGTATTGTACTTGCTGGAATGCCATACTTCATAGTACCTATATCATACTTTTCACTTATTCTATGAGCCTAAATTTTTTATCAATAGATAACTTTTTCAAAGTACGTATTAATGACTTATTGACAGCAATAAAAACGTGATACAAAACAAATAGGTACAGTATATATTTTCACTAGGTAACAACACTAATAAAACATACAGTTGAACTTCTTAAGTAGCCCAGAAACCGAGTATGAGCGCGAGCTGTATAAAAAACGTGTAGATCATGGTAGAGGATTCCTCCAGAATTCAACTTTTCAAAGGTGACGCCAAATATTCTGTTCGAGTTATCAAGATATTTGAGTAATAGAAGTTTGAGCTATCAAGTAAAATTTATATATAATTTTCACTCTTGGCGCTATTGTCAATCGAGTTATCAAAACTTCGAAGTATTACAGTTCGACTTATTGAAGTTTGACTATATATAACAAATTCAATTTATAACTCCTACATATAAGCAATAAAATAAAACAAATAAATAAAAATGAAATAAATATAAAGGGTGGAATACATGAGCAAGTAACCGTTGAGTAAAACTATCACAAATTCAGTATCTGAGAGTACTTACTTGCAAATAAGTTGCATTTTATTTGATCATGTAAAGCAAAATAGATATTAATTAATTAAATTAAATGGAAAAAACCCTGTTTAGACAAGCAATGCTGTCTGATATATAAGTTATTTTGACTAATCTGATATCAGATGGTATCCAAGCACCCTCCTCTTTTTTCCATAGAAGCTTAAAGTGCTTCTTGTGATAACTTATTATTTTAAAAATCAAGTGACAACTTACGTGTTAATAGAAATTTAATAAAAAATGTAGTTCTTATGAAGCGTTTTACTTCTGGTACATCACAATTTGTTTACCACAGTTGACGCTCACAGAAATTTTAAATTTTACAAAAATTATCAATACATCTGATACACTACAATGGTTTTTATATTATCAATTCTTTGGAAAAAAATGAAAGCTTTTATATAATTGTAGTTGTAGTCGAACAAGTAGGTTTGGTGCAATAATTAATTTTGCCTGTACTGAGAATTGAGTCTATGCAAGTTTTCTTTCTTTGGTCTACATATAAATGTAGTATTTCATAATTGATATAGATGGTGTTAGTTAAATTAAAGTTAAACTTTTAGTTTTTTATTATTGAAATTATTCACTTATTTTAAGTCAACGAAAAGTTTGTTACCCAAAAGTACACTCATTGTAGGTACCTCAGTACAGTAGTAGTAAACTTTTGATTAGTATTATTGTAGTTAACAATATTTTGTTTTTAGTTATATGAAATATGGACAATGAGAATAACAAAGTGTCTTCAGAATTATATGGAGAATTTAACTACGAGACCAAACTTGTACCCCAATTAGATTCAAACAGTCTGTAGGAGATATAATTAAAAATTATATTTAATATTCTTTTGATTTTTTTAGATACGGTATCAAGATTTAGTTATAATGATCTACCACATTCACCTAAAAAAGATATGGATGGTGATTTAGAGATTGTTAGAAGAAAACCGAATTTGTGTACAAACACTATAGAAATTGGTAAATATTTAACAATTAAAATTATTTTATTAGTACGAAGATTATGCAAGAAAAGGCGCATAACTATTCACTTGTGACTAGTAAAATATTTATTTTTCAAAATATTTTTATTTTAATGTTTATTAAAATGTATAGTTATTTTTGTAATGAAATTAGGCAACTATTATCACGTTTATCTTATGGCCGCCCTTGTAAATGAAAGTAACAGTTTTGTATTGTAAAACATTTTGCAGTAAGTAATTAAGGTTAGCATGAACTGAAGACAAGAATTAAGTGGTCTTATAAATTTTATGTAGTCTGAATACCATAAATCATAATAATTAAATATAGTTTTTGTAGACGTATACATCCCAACTCGTTTTTCCCAATTGTCAAAGGACTTAAGAGATATGAATTAATACATTACAAAAATATAACGAGAAAAAAAATACATTGATTTTGTTGTTTAAATAAAAACGGTTGTACAGAAAATTTGTATGAGGTGTGTGAAATCTAGTTGTTTGTGAAAACTGGTGAAAAACTAGTGGTGTATGTGGATTAGACTGGTCGTTAATTAATTTGTATTCCACCTTCTAACTTGGTAGATATGATCGAAATATTGCGACGCATGATGGTTTTGAAGTTTTTAGAATAATTAAGTCGCCTCTTGCCACCAAAAACCGATTTTTAGCGATTTTTCATGTTTTTAAACTTTTAAATAACGCTATATGGGTTAATAATATGATTTAGCTGAATGTAATTTTTTATTCTGAATCGATTGTGAGCAAGTGCGTCATGATTCGACGTTTCTATCAACTTATGATAGATAATCAAATTTCTAAGCGCACTTTCTAAAATTTGCTGTGCCGGTAGCGCATTAAGTACAATTTATACAGCGGTTTTACTTGTAAACATGGAAATTAAAATGAGCACAGAAACGTATTCATTGCTTGTAACTGCTCATGCAGCCGCGAGTTTATTTCAAACTAGTTTAATACCAAAACCACAGCTGCATGGGCGGCTACATGGCATGCGAGCTTTTGTGTGTTTTTTTTTAATTTCTATGTTTACAACTAAAACCTCTGCGCAAATCCAGCTTTAGTATTAAATAGTATACACTATTAAAAATTTATTGAAATAATTTAAAACATGGTAAAAATTAAGAAAAAAAGTCGAAATAGATAAAATTCGTGTATCTGAACAAAAAATGATAATCCGTAATTGTTTTATATGGACTATGTTAATGTAAAACTACACTTACCACAATTAAGTTTATGTAACAAAATATAACTTTATATCAAATTATAAAATAGTGCGTGATTTAAGAAAAAAAATTATAATCCACCATCTGTTGTAACAAAACTGCAACTACTTGTTCTTTACAACTACCCAAACCTTCATAACGTTGCGTCTAGACCCCCTACTGACATAATTATCGATCGATAATACTAATATTTTAAGTCAAGATTATTTAGAAGTAGTTTAAAATGTCAAAACTCTTTGACTGAGCCCTTTATAAAATATCTAGGTCAATCTAGAACATATAGACACCGACAGACGGACAGAAATTTTTGTAATGGTGGATTTGATATATTCAATGTATAAAACGCAAAAATGTCATAAAGCGAGATAATTTTAAGTATTGTGCAAACAAAACCTTTATTTTATTTATATACTCCCGTCAAAGATGGCTACTTCAGCTAGAAAATAAATAAAAAATTCCCTGCCCCAAAGATAGGGCACGCTACTGACGGCGCTAAGTAAGTTTTGTTATCGCTACATATAATGTATGACCGATGAACTACGGCCAATAATGAGCAGTTGCAGATAGTTAATGGAAAAACTATCTTTACCATAATTAAGTGTAACAAAATACAACTTTAACTCAAATAATTATAATTAAGTGTTTGGTTTAAAAAATATTTTAATTCATAAACCGCCACCTGTTGGATAAAACTGCAACTACTTATTCTTAGAAATTATTTAAACCTTAAACTTTGAAATTACTTACTCAAACATAACTTTGAGTCTAAACCTCCTTTAGATATAATTCAAAGCCTATCTTTTAAGTCAAAGGTACTGTAAATATTTCAAAGTTCTATCGTTAGTCAGAACTGAGCCAACTTCCTACAAAATATCGAGGACAGGCAGACAGGCATTTTTTAATAGTAAAATAGTGTCTCCAATGTATAAAACGAAAAAATGTACGGGGTGGTTTTAAACAAAACCTTTATTTTATCTATATAGATTAATAACTCCCATATTAATAAAGGGCGAAAAGTTTCTTCTTCTGAAGAACTCGTATAAACAATAAAACAAATCTTCATGATGCGTGAACAATGACCAAATAAAATATATTTGATTATGCCGCAAGCCGTCGCATGCCGATAAGTGATAGATAGATAAGATACCTTGAGAACCACGCTGCGCATCGCCGCTCCTCTATCTAGTGCGCGATGGCCGTGTCGTTACCTTCCGACGGTTGCAGACCCATCATAGAACATGATGATTTGAGTGGAATATATGGATGTTGTGTGGGTATCTGAACGGGTGATTGATGAAACAGTTTAATAATAACTTTATTTTAATGGCGAGAGTAGGGTAAAAATGTCGATTCCCCTCTTTTCCTTATGGGATTCGCTCTAAGCATTGCGTCAAACTGATTATTAATAAAATGCTGAAATGTGTGTGAGGTGATTAAAACATTTAAACTCAATTAATACATTGTTTGAATCAAATAAATATCATTATATACGACTGATATAACCCTGCAAAAATAGTAAGATAAGAATGAAATATAATAAGCACGCCCAAACGGTTTAGATGAAAAAATGATGAATAATTACTGAATTACATCATCGGCTCTAGCGCGATTAAATGATTAAATGGATCCATTTGCTTTCAAAAACGGGTTATGAAAGAAAAAACACCCAAATAGAATCATAGAATTTATTATTTATTCATAGTAAATAATTATAAAATATATTAGTAATTATTATTTAGAAAGAGCACATAATTTTTTACATTTTCGAATGAATAGCTGTAATTATCAATGTGATTAATACAAAAGTGGATACATTTTTCAAATATAGGTGGATTATATTCATTTTCTAGATTTATAATGTTATAAAACTAGGAAAATTAATTTTTTTA